>JAQGAS010000634.1:0-39837 GCA_034686365.1 Pachymerium ferrugineum | reverse complement strand
GATTTGTTAATTTTTTATCATACGAATCTGCAGAAAATGCAGTTAAGTGTATGGATGGAAAATTTGTAGATGGTAATTGCAATATTTAACCGAAGAGCAAAAATCAAGAATATTTCGTAAATTTGAACAACGTAATACTTGTTCAGATAACATTTACCGAAAAGGGAAGAAACATTAACTTAATACCATTAAAATCAGTATTAATTAAAAAAAAAAAATATCAAAACTGAAAACAGAACTTCTTTTTCGGACCGATTTTCACAAATGACAAAACAAAATAATATTTAACCGATGAGCAAAAATCAAGAATATTTCGTAAATTTGAACAACGTAATACTTGTACGTTTACTGGTTCAATACCTTTACCGAAAAGGGAAGAAACATTAACTTAATACCATCAAAATCAGTATTAATTAAAAAAAAAAAAAAAAAAAAATATCAAAACTGAAAATAGAACTTCTTTATCGGACCGATTTTCACAAATGACGAAACAAAAAACAAGTCAAATAATTTTCGAAAAGTCGTCAAATAATGATGATTACGTTGATGATGATGATTATTACGATGAAAATTACGACGATGAACCACAAACGACAGTATATGGAACAAGGATTGTCAACCCAAAAGTCTAGAGGACTAACGCGAGAAAGTCCAAAAATTATGAAAAGACTAACGAGAGAAAGTCCAAAAATTATGAAAAGACTAACGAGAGAAAGTCCAAAATTAAAGACAGAAGAATCTGATACAGATTCTATTAATTATTGTTATTGTGCCGACGCCCACGTACTCTATCCTGGCCAAGTTTTTTACAAAAAACTATCCATGTTTTACCAAAACATAATAAAACAAACAAAACCCATTTGTAAATCTAACTTTTACTTCCTATCTTTTCAGATCAATATAAATGAAACCATAGCAAAATTAAAATCAGGCAACCTTAGTAAATGTATGTCATCATGCCCCCTTTCTCATCTTATGACTGAACTAATCAATCCTTAATAGAATTGTCAGTATAATCATCCGACAATAGCGAGAAAATAAATACCATTACTGGACTTGCTTTTAAAAGCGATGAAGGAAGATTCAACTAATTAATGAAACACGAGGCAACGCGTGAGAAAACCCCCAGCAGTCGCAAAGCTGCCGGCACACAGATTAACACACAACGAAACCAAGCATTCACTATGAGTTGATCATCCCGGGTTCCATGTTAAAAACTGATACGGGCCATGTTCAATTCGTAGTGTTGTGTTAAAAGCATTCGGAATACAGAGGTGATTTTTCATCCACGTAACCCAATGCCGGAGGGAGCGCCGAACAAAAGAGACAAAGGCGAGACACTTCATTCTAGGCCACGACATAAAAATGGCGTCGTTCGGGACGTGGCTCCTAGCGCAGAACAAAGGAGAGAGAAAGGCGTTGCCCTCATTTTTAGTTTATCTCTCGTTCTTTACGACCTGTAGAAAAATTGATAATTTTAGAAATATGTATTTATTTAAAAATACAAATATTAAAAGCCAAGGACTTACCATTACATAATGCAGGAGCCGAGAGAAGCACGTCGTTCCCCTCCGAGATTCTCCAAGTGGTCTGACTCGGCTGACGCTTGTGATTGACCGATTCGAAAATATGGGCGGAGCATAATTTAAATAAGCCAATGAAAGCATCGGAGATCGACGTCACAGCCTAGAGATTAGAGTGATGACGTCAATTGATTTAATGGCGTCGGTAATTAAAAAAATAAAATCTGAAACGTAATTTATATAAAATAGATAAAACTGTTTTTTTTTTTCTTTTCCAAAAATTTTTAAATTATTTGAGCCCCTCATACTCTTATTTATTTTTTTTTCAATCTAAAATCATTAGCTTCTAATTTTTTGGTTTATACGCAACGTATTCGAATAAACACTCGTTTTTGTGACTAAATAATAGTTCCAAATTTTTTCTTCTCGCTTTTCTCAACAAGGAAAAAAAGAAGGATTCCTTATAACAGGAAATACTTCGGTTGAGCCCATTTTTGAGAGGGAGCATCGAGGGGATTTTCAAGGTGAAGTTAAACGAGGTCAACATCTGTCAACATCTGACAAAAGTGGCTACCAAAATAATTATCGGGTTTGAGATGTCCAATGAATTTGATATATATAAAGTTCTTTTAATTTCAGTAACATGTTATTGTATCTCTGTATCCGTTTTCACAGATGATTTTTTATTTATTAAAATCAATATAATGAACCCTGAGCATCGCATTAAAATCAAGCACCAAGAATTAAATTAAGAATTTATTTGAAATTTTTTTTAGTTTTTAATAAAAAATTCTAAACTGACATACAAACAAAAATATCTATCTTTCTTTTCTTTTAGAACCCTGATCAACAGTTACCTATTAAGTTGAGTTAATTTAGAATATTGTAGGCTGTTAATAGATTAAGGGGAGGGTTTTAGGATTTGAAGTTATTCATCATTTGAAGTTATGACATCATTCCAACATAAACAAAACCCTTTCAAAGATAAGATTCTTCACCTCATTTCTTTATCTTCATTATTTCCTGATCCAACAAATGAAAAAAACAATTCCAGTTTACCCATATCCCCTTCTCCCTTTCTCTCTATTTGCTGCAATGCTTATTGGAAAAAAACACTTGACTTCTTCTAACCTCTTAGAACACTTCTAAACGTCAATATAAATTTCCCTTTTACTCCATCATAGACATGTTGGCTTGAAAATTTGAATTAAATATGGACATCTTGAAAGCTACAGAAACACTCCTGATCCCCAACAAGAAAAAAAAAAGTGAAATCAAAGTGAGTTTTCAGATGAATTTTTTTTATTGGAGAAAAATATGAAACTTGGGGAAAATGGGATTTTAAAACGGGAATTAACATCGCAAAAATTGAAACAGTCATCAAACAGTTGGATTATGTACAAACATACACCGAAAAATGCACAAAATACCATTACGAACAAAATTATCTTTGATTCTTTTTGACTAGTTTTGTTTGATATGCACAAAAAGCAATAAGCAAATATAGAGAACTATTCTGAAAAAAAAAATTTTTCTTTCAGTTTTGTTGTAGTAAAAGTTGTTCCAATTCATCAGCTGATCGAATAAGAAATGCTGCTGATTCCCTATAGCCAGCTATCAGTTGTTTGACTGCGAGGACTTCACTTGGGTTCAAATTGCATTTGGTTGCTCCTACACTTGACTTTTTAACTGTCAAGTCTGTAGGCCCTGTAAGTAAATCAGTTAAAATTGGTAAATTAATGAATGTTAATTGTAAGTTCTGTGTTCTGTTAAAGAATACCGATGACCTGTGACATTTAGAGAGGTGGTGCAACTGCTCCGCTAATGATATGCACCATCATATCGATATTGCAGCAATTGCATCAGCTCTCTTGTTATAAGAAGATTCATTTGTGTGATATAATACAAACTAATCTTTGGTTGTCAAACCAAACGTCAGATTTGCTCTCGACCAATAGGATTAAACTAGTTAAATTGTTATGACCAATTACGGTGCAGATGAATTTTACCAACTTGACGGTATTGGTTGGAGCACCGAATCTTGTTAGAGTGTTAGTACAACTGTTGTGATATCCAATTTTTCTATTGTAAGTAACATTACAGGTGGTCATCGGTATACTCAAGTGTTTGGAAGAAACAACTGGATTGTTTTGAAGTGTATTTTCAACATGTCCATTTATAAGGGGACAAGTGAATTTTAAATAATATATGTTTTGCATGCAGAATTTAACAGTTTGCCCCATATGTGAGATAATATATATTACTTCGACCATTATTTCTACACGAATTAATGGTCAGGTTAGTTCATTAACTATTGTTTAAATTGGTCTAAAATGTTGATTGCCTTTCTTACAGTAGCTGACTCCTATGTTAAAAGCATTACTAATTCCAAGATTTACATAAATTTCATAAAAATTTAATTATCTTTATGATATTTCTATTTTTGTACATTGTGGCTAGTTACAGTAGCTTTAAATAGCACCACTGCTGAGATTGTTGCAATGAGGAAAAAAACCAAATTGTAATAACTCTTAACACACTCAATGTAAGCTGCAATGCAATCCAAAACCTATAGGTCATTCCAGTTTATAATGTATTACTTCTAGGGAATTCTATTGATTTTGTGTTGCAAGCCCAGATCCTCATCACAGTTTTTACAAATATTCTTTGTTTGCACAGTTAATGTAAACAAAAGAAACTTCAATGCTTACATTTTAAAAATTCATGAGGTTTTTGTTTTACGGATTTTAGTTTTATTTGCTACCCCTTAACACTTTACAAACAATCCAATTGCTTTAAATTCATGTATTGCCATATTGTGTTGTTACTGAATCACTTGCTACCATTACTCAGATTATTTGGGCAGTGCTAATAAAACTCAACAAACCTGCAATTTTCATTACAAAAAGAATACATTCTCTTATTCATTGCAGAATCCAGCACAATTTACATGATACTTCAGCAGAAGGGAAAAATTGCTGGATCAGCAAGAAATAATGGTTTGGTAACTCTTTTCTTCCCACAAGAGTTGTTCAGCAATATTTTAATGATACCTTTACATTTTCAAAAGAATGTACCCAATAATCAGCAACAAAATCGAGTGGATCTTATGTGTGCAGGTATGAAAATGTGTAGAATGAACCATGCAATTTTGGTTGGGGGAAAAAAAAAAAAACCTTTGTTTTGACAAAATCTCAAAAACTACCTGACAAATGGTGAATTGAATGTCAAATTCCATGCAACAAAAGCATGCCATTTGCAATGTTAAGCAAAGGATCCCCCACAATTAATACGAACTTTGCAGGTAGCTTCGGAGAATCTGCGACTGCATACCGTTCGTAGGCGGTGCGTCGGTTGGTGCTGGTTGAGATGTCACCGAAGGAGATGTTCGGAAAGCAGGTGTTGCCGCTGCAGCTGACATTAGTGCTCCATTCAGTTGTGGAGATGTGTGCGGTAAGGGAAGAGTTGTGGATGCTGATGTAGGCCTTGCTGGACTCTGCAATCTGCTTCCACATTCGAATTGTTCGGTGCGAGCTCTTTCGCCGCTGTTTTCTTTGTCTACTCCCTGAAAGTATTGAAATAGAGTTAGCTGGGGATAGAAAGGCAAAAATTTAAAGTATTTGCCGAACAAGGGAACAAAACTCATTACAATCTCTGTTATAAATATCCAGCAAGATTTTGGTGTACTACTATGCTGTTATAATTTTGAGCGAATCTCTCATGTTGTCTTACAAATTAGATGAAGAAGAATAAAGCTTAACACCACCAGTGACAATTGGGGTCATATGTGGCAGAACTCCAAAGCCAAAGTAAAATAAAACTAAACCAAAAAACCCTGAAAACTCGCTACAGCAAGCAGTGCAAACCAGATAATGACAGAAAACAAGAGGAAGAATAAATTTAAGGTCCTACGCAAGGATATATAATGTCTTTCAATTAAAACTGGTACCCATGCAGAATCCATCATAGCAAGATACCAAGTACATTGTCCTGATGGTTCTATCTTGTTCTGGGGCCAAAGTTACAATCAGATGAGATCAGTTTAGGTGAAATTGCTTAAGCTCTATTCTTCATCTTCTTCTGTCAGTTTATTGCACTCTCGAAAACTTAATGTCTATACCTGACCAGCCGCACTGATTGGTTCAAGACCCAACCTCATTCTTTTGGCATTGTTGCTTTCATTCTCACACGCAGCAGCTAGAATTTGTTCTGCCATTGCAGAGGTAAGATGTGGTAATGTAGGCCGTACCTATTGGAAATTACAAATTAATAATGTAAATCTTTAAGGAATGCTCCAATGTGTCCTACCAAATCCCATCCATTATGGTCTCGAGTACGTTTGGTTCTACGACAAGACTTGAGGTAAGTTCTAATTCTCTTTCTTGCACGTTCTGCAAATTCTGGAAATTGACGATTACAAGAATCTATAATAGCTTGGATTTTCTCTCTAGGTTGCTTGGAAATGGGCACCATCCTGTCCAGGTTTTCGTCCACAAATAACCGTACGAACATCTAATCATGAAGACAAAAGTATAAACATGAGAGTGAAAATGTTTACTCATGTCTCATTGAGATCACTGAAACGTTGGTAAGATTTCATTAAAGGAGTGCCACTAACTCACTTAAAATCGATTCTTATGAGCTAATTAAACCAATTGTGATCAATGTTTGTTTTAATTTACGTTGGTAGAGGTCGCTAAACAGGAAGTGCGGTGAAAAACCGTCAATCGATGTCACTGTTGTAAGTTATTCCACTGTTTGTATGTTAAGTGGTTAAAGTAATTTAGCTCTAGGTTTTGAAGTGATAAGAGGTAGGGCATTTAGAGTAGCTAACTTGTTTGTACTTTAGTGGTTTTATTCACTATGTCTATAGTGTCAATCAACCAAAATATACCCTGTCTTGTAGCTCTTAAGGCTATTTCGTGCTAGTTGTGAATTGGGGTAATTTCCTTCTGCTTGATAGTTATTGCAGTTTTCAGAAGTTATCTAAAGGCTTTTGTGTGTTTACACTGAAATGTCCATCATTTCAGCAATAGAGGGCAACTGGTTTCAATATCACTATAGGCAATAGGAAATTGTGCATATAAACTATTACAACTTATCATATACTTAATTTAGCGCAGAACTTTAGATTTGTTTACTGCGTATCCTATAGGTCGTCGTAAGAATAGGCTAATTTGTGCAATCCGTATAACTTGCAATATCAAACCGTGACGTAATTTGTAAACTTATTGAGTGAAAATTAGGTTATCAAATGTTGCTACACATTTGAGATAATTGAAACAACCTTATAAGTATCGTAATTTGACATTGTCATTGGACACTAACAGTAGAGATTACTCCCATCTCTGTATAATACTTGCGCTACCCTGCATACATAGGTTCACGTGTTTAGGAAGTTAGTGCAACTTGAGTTATGCCTACAGCATTACATACAAAATACGGTTTTCATAAGTATGACTTTCATATGCAAGCCTATCATTTATAGCACTTATAAGTGTGACTTTTATGTATACGATTTACAAGTATGACTTTCATATGTAGGACTTATATGTTATGTAAGACTCATTTACAAGACTTACAAGTATAACTTTCATATGTAGGATTTAGAAGTATGACTTTCATGTGTATGACTTATAAGTATTCACACTTATTCCCAAATTGCACTAACTTCCTAAATAATGCGTAAGAGTAGTTATTGTATTACGTTTACTAATCAAAATACTGCTCTGAATCATTCCAGGTAACACATGTATGAACCTAATCTTACACTCAACCCATTTCAACGTTTCAGTGACCACATATTATTTTCAGTTTACATTAAACGCTTTGAGGCGTTCCGGATCATATTTATGGCAATCGAGTCTATCCTCATTCTCATCTTCGTCGTCATCATCCTCGTCTTTGATGCTACTCGACAAATCCTGCGGAGTTGCAGTCGATTCGCGAATGTAACGTCCGTTGCACTGATTCTAAAAGAAAAAGAAAAAACAAGTTACGCTAACTCCAATCCTTAACAAAACCCAACACAAATACCATGCTTTCGTCATAAGTGTGATCTTGAAGACTTCGTACGTCTGCAGTTTGGTCTCTGATGTCCCCATTCTTCGACATATTCACCGGAGCGGGAGCCGCCTGCCAGGGAGTCACCGGCTCGGGAGTTGAACTTTTAGCTGCAGCCAATGGCTTGTCATAGGAATGCTCGTTCGCCAAGTGACTGCCGTTGACCGCATCTGAACCTGAAGAATGCATTTTGACAGTTTCAGAATCTGAAAGAACATGAGAGTAAGGTCGGTCAGTAATCGACTAAATAATCGAATAAAAACAAAATATCGATTTTTATTTTTAATCGATATTTTTTTTTTTTTTTTTATAAAATAAGTTAGAAATTGATAATATTAATGATACCTTCAACTTGTGGTATATCTTAATGGAGTTTGAATATTTACTTTATTCGATAAGAGAGATATTAGGCAGGATGTATCGAGGTCGAGTGTAGTTGCACAACACATTTTAGGTCGCTGGCCCCAAGAACCCCATGGGGGACCTTCATTAATATGCAACATTTCCCCTATAACAAGATGGCACCATCTGTCTATAGGGGTGCCGCCTAGGGTTATCGCTCTTCCACCATTTTTGTGTCCCATCACCATGACAACTCAGGGTGGGGTGTGTCGACAGGGAATCGATAAGGAAGAAGATCAAGAACGAGGTTTACTCAAGGATCACCTGGACTAAATGCGTCTGCCTGAGGCGTGTCTTGGGCAACCGGGGCCGGTTCTTCGTCTTCTCCGGTTGATTCGCTATCAACGCTGGACGAAGAACACTCCTGAAAATTAAATAAAATTGAATTGTTATTGATGAATTTGGGTGTGCACTTCCGGTTTGTTGAGGTTTTGTCGAGTTTAATTGTGAAGAGATTTGGGTTTTTTTTTTTTAGGAGGAGGAGCTATCGATTTTTTACTCGATTTTTAATCGATTTAAAAATTACTATTTCCAAGGTAAAGGAAATGAAATATCGATTTTAGTATCGTTGTTCACTCGATATTTTAAGTTGTATTTCAGTGAAGTTCAATAAAAAAAATCGAAATAAAATATCGACTTTATGTAATCGATTATCATCAATATCGATTTTAATTAATCGATTTTTCATTAATATCAATTTTTAAAACCCTCCCAAATTTTTATTGGGATGACACAAGTGAAATTTATAATAAAAAAAATATCGATTTTTCACTCGATTAACTAGTATTTGAGGTGAAGAAAAGTTTTATTGAAAAAAAAGTATAACAATATCGATTAAAAAATTCGATATTTTATTAATTGACATTCACCCTAAAGAGGGGAGGGGGATAAATTTGACAACACATCTATCTCAATCCTCCCCCCAATCATGACACGAAATCATGTGATCCCCCAAATGACGTCACTTGTACCAACTTCCGGCACCCACTACCTCCCCAAGGTGGATCAAAACA
This sequence comes from Pachymerium ferrugineum, assembly GCA_034686365.1. Classification (NCBI taxonomy): domain Eukaryota; kingdom Metazoa; phylum Arthropoda; class Chilopoda; order Geophilomorpha; family Geophilidae; genus Pachymerium; species Pachymerium ferrugineum. The sequence goes on along the minus strand of JAQGAS010000634.1, from coordinate 30,836 downwards.
TGACTTGTGGTCATTACTACTTTCCAATAAGCAACGCATTATCAAAATGAGCTATAATTTACGGCCACTGCACACACAAACATACATGTATATAATATATAAATAAGGGGGTTAGAGAGTCTTGAGATTGAGACAGAATTTTATACACCCAGACATTGGTCTCAGACAGAAAATAACACCTTTCAACTAGTGGCTATTAAAAATTGAGAAAAATAGATTCATCTCCTCATGACGTCAGAGACAAGTCACTTCCGGTCACCGGGGAAAACAACTGACACCGGTCTCCATTAAATAGGTACCCATCAATCTATGCAAATTAAGAGACCACACACTCGTGTGTTGACTTTGTACAACAACACGTCAAAAACACGTCACAACGACTTACCTCTGCCCGTTGCAAGCGCTGCAAAATAAATGGATCATGGGGGCCAGACATGCACTCACCCTCACCAGGACGCTTCCACACGGCCAGCAGGGGGAGACACGGGTAGGGGGAGGGGTGCAGGAAGGCGGGGGAGGATTGAGAAAGGTTGGCTACTCACCTGAGACGTTGTAGGGGGGTGTCGCATCGTTGTCGGAAGCCTCTCGAGACGCTGGCGTTGTCTGCTCGACTGGCCACGCGTCCTGACGTCGACTGCATCGATTTCCGATTATTGCGGGGGCGGATGGGACCACGAGCCACTCAAGATGGCGTCCACACGCCCGCAGAGGGGTGGCGCCATGGGGGATGGAAGTTGTAGGGAATACGCATGCGCAGTAATTGACAGGTGGAGAGAGGGGGTGGACGGCGCAGGTGCGAGCAGATGGGGTCCATTTGGGTTGCGAGGGTGGATGGTAGGGGGAGTTGTTTACCACGTCACCATCGATTGGTGAATCCTGGCGTGGGGGATCCGAATTGTAGCGCTAAGGAAACGAGGTGTGGGGAATAAGGGCGTTCACCTGGAATTTATGGTTGGGTTTTTTTGAGGGTTTTGCTTGGGGCTGGGCTAAACTGTATGACGTGACGTGTTTTTTGAGAGTTGAGTTTCTGACATTACAATACAAAATTGGGTTTTGAATATGTTGAGAAGATGTAAAATGTAATTTTAGGAACACGTCCAATGTTAGACGTATTTAAGGAATATTTGACGTTCTGGGTGCTTGAATGAAGCCGAGTTTACAATACTTCAAGACACCTGTTGATTTTTGGACGTGACGTCTTTTAAGACGTTTTAATCTCTGATTTGAATTTAGACGTGAATTTTGATTTGAAACTGATGACAATTAATATCTAGTATTTATTGACTATTAGACTTCAAATTACGTCACATAAAATGCAATTAGACGGTTTTGAAAAAGTTTAGGATATCATAAACATGAATAGTTTTCCGTTTTGCAACCGAATTTGAACAAACAGCAAAATGGTGTCAGTGAGTAAGGAAAACTCCACTATTTAATATAATTTATGCAGGTGTCATGGCAAAAAGTTGAAGTCGAACTTGTTTTGACGTGCAAAAAAATGCCTTACGATATGTCGAAAGTTAAAACTTAACTTCGGACGTTTCATTGACGTGCTTTTTGACATAAAATTTTGGAAGGTAGTGGAATGTCGGGATTAGGCACCTCAAAGTCTACATCGGATTCGGTAGCAGTGACTTTGACGTGTGATGGTAAATTACACGTGAAAGAGAAGCTAATTGGATGCACCGTCAAATTGGACGTGAAAACCGAGATACCCAACTTGAACGAAATCGATAGGTTGATGTGGGATTTAATCGGATGTGGAAAAAAAAACATTACTACACCAGTAACAAAAATCACCCAAGAGTAGCAATGCAAACGTCACGTCACAAGAAAATTTCGTTCAATTTGACGTGATATTCTCTTGCCGACAACTTGTACTTTTATCCGGTTTTAGAATAAGACTTTTTGATAGCGCCTTAAGTCCAATGACCTATCTAAAAGTTATGACGTAGTAATAATAGTGTTATGACGTGTTTATCTCACCGTATTTCCCGCCTCGGGATTTAGCGCGTCCTCTTCACTGTATCCCAAACTGCGCATGTGCTTCAGGTAAGTGGTGGTGATTGGAAGACTAAAGTCGATTTGAGGGGGATCTGTGACCGTTACTGCGCATGCGGCTGGTTCGTTGTCACGGTGACGCGGAGTGCTCGTGGACGCGTCGCTCGGTGCTGGGCTTGGGGTCCCGTGGCTGCCTCCTGCCGCTTCTGTAGGGGGCGCTGAACTGGGCGTTGCTGCGTGCATTCTCTTTTGACAATCTGCGCATTGCATTAAGAATTTGGTGACTGCTTCCCGTGGTAGAAATGCATACGTCTCGGCTATCTATAAAATATAATGACGTGACGTGTTTAGGCAATGGCAGATTAATACCTGCAGTCAAAGTTGTACTTGTCGTTGTATGAAATTTATTTATTCTTCTATTAAAGTCTTAGTTATTTGAGAAAACCGACACGTCAAATTAGACGTCATAACGTGACGTGTGAAATTACTATTTCAAATTTTGTTATTTTTTTCACGTAATATTTTGGAATTTGAGTGTTTTGATTAAATTTACAGGACGACGTCAACACGTCAAGCATGACGTATTAGACACGTCAAATAGGGCGTATGAGGTCATTCATTATAAATTTCGACAACTGTAAGTGATTTTGGAAGTTTGTTGATTTTCTCTATGACAAAAACATGTTAACTCTTCAAAAACACGTCCAAAAATGACGTGTGAAGTAACCCAATGCAAGTTACTTGTTCAACGTATTTTTCAATGTTAATCTCAGGTTAACAACATCAAAAACTAAATCGAGAAAATGACCACGTCAGAAACACGTCATATTATGCAACTTGACGTCTTGTCATCAAAGAAATGACAGTGAAAAACCAAATATTTTTAACAAATAATAAAAAAAAATGACAGCAAAAACCGGTCACGTGAAATTTCACAACCGAAAAACTGTACAAGCGTGAAATTAAATTCACAAGACGAAGAGAAAAAAAATAAAAATAAACGTTTGCCACGTGTTTCCAAATTGCACACATACGAAAAAAGAAAAGAAACCTTGAACGAGAACACCTTTAACAGGTGCGCTTCTGTCCAATTAACCAAACGCCATACACAACACATTTGCAAAACTTACCGCTTTATACGTCCTCTTTTGACCCGCGTGTTTTCCACCGCGTCCATCCATTTCCACGTGCACGTTATAAATAATGTCGAAAAAATTCTCAACCATTGCCACTTTCTTATACACAGCAGTCTCGTCTCCTCCGTCGGGACTCTGGAAAAATAAGTTAGAAAAATCTGTTACGAAAAAGTAAAGTCGAAAACAACAACCTGTAGAATTAATGACGTCACAATGGTAGGGGGGATTGAGAAATGGATTGGGGTTGAGAAGGGACGTTGCAAACTTGCGCAGAAAAGTTAGTGGATCGATACGAGGCATGCGCGATGGTGTTTTTTTTTTCTCTCTCCTACTACGATTCGCCAGTCCCCTACTTTGATAAATTAAATTGACTACTGCGGAAGTGAAACCTCTGTGTAGTGAAAAGAGTCCGAAATAAGGACGTGCGGGTTTGACGTGACGTGTTTTGAGAGGTGATTTGAGATAAAGAGGAAGTGTATGGGTTTTTTTTTTTAAAATGTTGTCTGTGAATAGTCTGGGATAATGAAATATGTGTTTTCTAACGTTAGGCTAATGGATTTTCACGTTAGGTTAATGGTTTTTACGTTAGGTTTTAACTTTGAATTGTGAGAGTTGCAAGGTAATGGAATTTTTAGATGTATAAAACCAGATGTAAGGCCTGTCGATTTACGTTATTGAGTTTTCACCTTAAAGATTAACGTTATAATTAAAATTGTTACTTATGAAATTAGTGTTGAATATACAGCTACAATGGAATCGATTTATATTTAAGTTTGTACCGTATTACGTTACAAACATTTAACAGATCTTAACGGTATTTATTCTACGTTACATTTCAAAATAACGTTTATTACGAAATGAGGTATTCTGAAATTAACATTTCCACGCTTTAAATTCACAAATTATAGAAAATACTTATGAAAACTACAACGCGTGAAAATTATAACGTAACGTTCATTTCTTAAAGCAGTCACTTTACTTAAACTTTCGGCGTCAAACATATCACCTAACAACCCCCCTTTAAAAAAAAAAAAAAACGAGTACTTACGTTATAAAATCAAACACGTTAAAACATAACGTAATTCTACCAAATTTTTTGACGACGATATTATAACCCTTAATAAAGTGAATTAAATTTCACTCTCAACCATAACGTTAAGTTTTGTAGAGGTGTGAAAAACAGTTAAATTTAAATATTACGTTACAGCTCTTTAAATTTAACGTATATACAACAAAATATAAATTTAACGTTACACATTCACGGAATAATATTTAAAAAAAAAAAAAAAACCCCAATCACATCAATAACAACAACAACCAACACAACAAGAAGAAGAAGAAAAAGAAGAAGAAAAATAACGTTACAAAATTCTAAACGTAACACTCCTTTAAACAATAACGTAATTTTCAAACCTAAAGCCTCAATCACGTTCAACCCAACAACCCCTTGTGATGAAAAAACACGAGCTTTCACTTCATCCTAAACAATAATAAACCCTAAATAAAACTCTTGACGTTACACCGTCCAGCACACGACAAAACCCCAAACGCAAACTCATTCCAATCACGATCCACCAACATGTCAAATCCCTTCCCCTTCTACCGTCAAAACGCAGTCACCAAAACCCCACTCCATGAAATTCTCACGTCATACGTTAAACCGAGGTTTCCACACTCCCTCTACCCTCTAGACACACTTTTATCGATCACCCCTTTTAATACACGAGGTTCCTTCAGTTGTCACCTGCCCTCGGGACGCCCGCGTTCCTCATGGACCTCTGAGCATGCGCTGTTTGATGGAACTAGAAGGGGGGGGGGGGTTAGAGAGACACTAACCGGAACCAAGTAGGAAGGGGGCAAACCGCCCCTCCTTAACACAAGATTAAGAAAAGACGCAAATAAACGTGAATGACCTGGTCACGTGCCCTTATTTTTCTCCCCCTCCATTTTGCGTCTTTAATGAAACAGGACGCCCCTTGTATCCCGATACTCCAGGCGGGGCGGTTGTCGTGGCAACGGGACGGGCCACTCGACTTGAAATATAAAAGGGACGCTCAACCTTTTTATTACGTAACGTGTTTGTGTGGGCGGTTGGGGCGGGTAACGTTGAGACTGGGTGAGGTTGGGTCAAGACGTGAAAAGGAGCCCTCGTGACGTCACGGGCGATTGCCCCCTGGGTCGGCAATGGGTGTATTGGCGCGTGGGTCTCGCGGGATCTTCGTCGTAATGAGGGTCGCGTGCCTTTCTCTCGATCGATGGACTATGCGACACTCGTGCGCATGCGCACCAGATTAGAAAGACAGGGGGGCATCAAGGGGGACCAACGGGGGCTCGGGCCTCGTTAGTGGATGGGAAAGGGGATGGGGAATTGAGAGAGAGAGGAGAAAGACACGTCCAAGTGGTGAAGGGTGAATGGACGGGAAATGACGTCAGAGGTGGGTTAATGAGATTGACGTGTTTTGTAGTGGTACGTCATGAGGATGGAATGAAAGGAGGGAATTTTCTTATTGGATTTTTTATAGGGTTGTTTTGACGCGTCTTTGAAAGGAGCAGGAACACGTCAACTAGTTGTCGTCACTGTTTTAGCATGCTAAGTGCAATATTGTTTATTAACTGTTCACATTGACATCCATATTCTTGTTTTTAAGTCTTATTATTGAAATCTTTTAATCTTGCTCTTGTTTCTACTCCAATAACAACAAATTAGCATTTTGTCTAGCTTATAATCTCCCACAGTTAGCGTTGCTAATGTTAACTAGCTGGAGATATTTCTTCATTATTGTGAATATAGTTAGACTTGCAAATTTCATTTTCTTTTGTTAGCAAATGCTAATTAGCAGCTTTACGAAGTTAGCATTGCAATATTGTTAGTGGTTCAGAAAGAGAAAAATTTATTCCTTTTAGCATCAGCATTGATGCTAATTAGCTTAGTACTAGTAATGTTAGATTAACACGCTAACTTTATTGCAGGCCAACACTGCATATAAATCTACCCCCAAAAAACCACCTGCCCCACATCCCCTTGAACTGCCCCAGAAAACCTGGGCAAAAACAAAACAGCCAAACTCATCACAGACGGGGCAAAGACTGAAGCTTAACGCTTGGGCAACATACGTAGCGAAAACACACGGCAGATCAAATGCATATACGCCTACACCTGACAAAAAACGGGCCGTGTCTAAAAATGCGACGATTCGGTTTTATACGTCACGTCACACTTCAACTTTAATTTCAGGTGGGGGTTGGTCGGGGGTAGGGATGAGGGAGTAGGGGGTCTGGTGGCGCCCCCGATCGATCCAAACGCGGTGTTGTGCGCACGCGTACAAGACTCAGATCGAAGACGCGAGCGCGCGCCAATTCCCCCCCTCCCTACCTCTGTTCCCGACCCCCCTTTGCCAACCCTCTTACCATTAAAGGTGGACTCACGTGAGGGTCGAACTAGTCGTAAATGGAGAGGGAGTGAAGGGGGCGCCACCAAAATGGAAATTAAGTTGGGGGTAGGGGTTGTGGATTCAAAGGGGTTTGTCAGGTGTGTAAAGGGAGTTTTGTGCAGGTGCGATAAGTCAAGAAATAGGGGTAAAGGGGTCGTGAAGCCCCTCATGGGGCACGCGCGAACTTTGATGGACGAGTGTGTTGTGCGCAAGTGCGGGTCGGTTTTGATTGCGCATGCGTCGATCGAATTGCGTGGGTTGCAAGTGGACGTTTCAGGGGGTTTTATGCGTTTGGAGTGAATTTAAGGTGGGGTCAACATTTTTTTAGGGGTGAAAAAAGTCTTTTTAGGGGATTAAAGAGTTAGGGAATTAATTTGAGTGAAGTAGGGGTTGTGGTTTTTTTTATCCCCACCCTCTCTAACTTTTTTTGCTTTCTCCTGATGTGGGAATTTTAATTCTCCATCAATTTTTGGTGTTGGGCCTCCAACCGGAAGACGCTGATGAGTGCCGGAGTGGAGGGGTGGATGCGTGTATGAGAAAGGGGGGTTTCATCGATCGAATGCGCGTCTCTGATCAAGGCACCGACGCGTGGTGGGACGCGGCCACACCCTTCTTTAGGCGTCCCTGTGTTTCGTCTTGGTGGGGTTTTTACCTTCATTTTGTTTTATATTTCTGGTTTGGGAGGGTTTTGGTGTTGGGGTTTAATTGTTCTGGGTTTTTACAGAGTCCAGAATGGGTTGTGAGGGGTTTGAAGCTGCGAAATGTTTAATGGAAGTGACAGTTGTTGATTTTGTGTGATGAATTTGCTGGGAGTTTTTTTCTTCTGTATTTGTTAATGTTTGAGTTGATTCCAGAATGTTCTGGTTTTTTTTTTTTTTTTTTTTGGATAATTCTGGATCTCTGCTGGGGTTTAATTGAAACTAATTTATCAAATTTTTTATTGTCAATTTTCCGCTGGGGTTTTGTTTTTGTAAGTGCGGCATAATGATTGGGCTATTCAGTATTTCTGAATCTGTTTTCCAGATTTCTGGATCAAAATCCAGACTACAGAAATAATAAACTTGAGAAGCCGAAATGGGTTTGTAGTAACAAAATGCGTTTATGGATGTGCAAATTTAAATTTTGATGTAGCTTTTTTGCATTATTTTTGTATCCAGAATTCTGGATCCAAATGAAGAATTAATTATCCGTAGAAATTGTGAAGCAGAAACATGTTCCATTCCGTATTTTATAATTTAGGACTTAGGACATACAGACTTTGTTAATTTTAATTTTGCAATGTTTGGCTGCAATATTTTATTATCCAGAATTCTGGATATTGAAATTGTGTGTTTGGAAAAATTTGTTGTCAGTATATTGATGTCTTCAATTTCGTCTTCAAACCAGAATGTCAATTCTACTCAATTCTTACATTATTCTTCTCATACCTATTCTGGATCTGCAAACCAAATTCTGGACTCCATATAAATCACCCATTAAACCACAGAAACCTCCACTCCTTCTAAAACCCTTTGAATTATTCTCATAAATAAATTTTCAAAAATCTCTTTTCCATTTCATTTTCACATTTTAGATAGTTTTTGCGACTACTCTTAAATTTAATGCTCAACTTTAATACAATACCAATGAATCTCAAAATCCATTGTAATATTCTATACCCAATATCTAGTAAAGAATTATTCAAACGTAAGAATCAACAAATTTCAAATACTCCCACAATGCCAACTCAAATATTCTCATTACCAACCCAATTTCCATCAACATTAAATTAATCCTAATAACCCCCACCCAACCCCTACACCAAATTTTGTACCTCTACCCCAAAACTAGATTCTTGGTTCACTCTAACTCAATTTTACGGAATAGAACCTTTAATACCCTTACTTTGTTTAGTTCTTCTATGTAGTTTTTGTTTTCACTATACCTATTGTATTCATATCCAGTACTAAATTTTGTACTAATCCCAGATTTAAACCTCTTTCCTGTTATATCCTCTAGTCCCATTCTGTACTGTTTGTCCTCTGTTTTTGCAAGAGACTGTTGGTTAAAAACCTTAATACACCATGTCAGAGCCTGTTTCATTGCAGCTTCAGTACACTTTTGTACCATGTCAGAACTTTATTCATTGTAGCTTCAGTATACTTTTGTACCATGCCAAAGTCTATTTCATTGTAACTGCAGTACACTTTTGTACCACGTAAGGTCAGATCTGTTGTAACCTTAGTACATTTTTGTATTCCCACACCATTTTGAAAATTAACTAGAGAACACAATTGTAATACCTAGCATATAAATCCTATTACCCCAATTTAGAATCAGTATCTCATTTTAACCCTAACTATTTTAGTATCCACCCATTTTATACATGACATACTTCTAGCATTTATTTAATTTGTCATCTCATAACTCAAGTCCATTTCTTACTCCATTTTGATTACTCAATCTCCATTCTATACACTCCTGTGCATGAATACCACTACTTTCATGCCCACCTGATTGTACCCCTTTATATCATTTTATAACTCTTTTCTAATTTATACTAACATCTCTAGAACGGTATGTACCAACATCGGTTAAGACTACATCTGGTTTAAAATATATTGTTTACATTATAAACCATTATAAACCCACACTTATCTAATTTCATACTACCCCATTTACCCTATTTTGTACCCTTCCTGTTCTACCCCCACTACTGGACCTTTAAAAAAAAAAAACAGCTAGCAACCATTTTTCCATTTTCTGGATTGCCATTTCCTAATTCCAGAGTTACTCCCCTTCGCCAGATCCACGAACGAAACGCACGGCCGAGGAGAGTAAGGGAGGATCGACACACAGAGGAGTGGAGGAGTGGTGCGTGGGCGGGTCGGGCGTTTCATCATCCCTGCAAGCGAGCGTCCCATCGATTGCACACAGGCGCATGTCCACGAGCCCTCGGGGGTTATTGAGACCCACAAAATGACCGGAAGTGGAATTAAAATGACCTAAGAGGGAGGACGTCCACTCCTCGGAGACCATCGCAAAAATAAACAGTTAAAAATACAAAAATTGGCAATAGGGAGGTGAACTTCCAGTGCACAGCTCGTGTTTTAACTGCGCATGCGCCTCGCACGTGACTGATGCCCGGGGGCGACGCGAGGAAGGTGGAGGAGGGTTAAGGGTCCACGAACACAAACATCCCTAGAGCTAATTCGTAGTAAAGAGGTTGGCCGGATATGCCTGGTGTTGGCCTGATAAGAAAGCGGAAGTATTTTCCCCCCCACTCTGTAAATGCAACAGGTTTTTTTTTTCTTTTCTTTTTTTTTTTAACCTAGAGTTCCCAGTGGACCTTAGTCAGGGGTGAGGGTTGGAATGTGAAGTATGGGTAATGTTTTTGGCAGGTTTTTTTTTTTTTTTTCCCCTTTTGGACGAGTTGGAAGTTGCGTAGAATCGGCAGTCCTCGTCCCTTTTGGATCGATTGCCCAGGTTTTATTCGGTGCTGCTGCAAATGGCGGTTGTGGCCCGTTGGTGGTGATGTCAAGGGAAAGCTAGACTTTGTGTGTAGAATTGTTGTGGGAGTATGTAGAGTGATGTATGATGTGTTTTATAGGGGTTGTAAACAGTTTAGAAATTCAATGTGGGGGGGAGAGTCTTGTGGGACAGTTGAGATGACAGTTAAAAATGTAAAGGGTTTGGGATAAGGGGTGGAATTGTGGGTAAGATTAATATATGCAGAATTATGACTGGTATGGTCTATTGATATATTTTCTAATTGGTTAAAAGTGTCAGTTGGTATCATTTGGAAAATGTTGGCTTCACTTTATGCAAACGATGCGAACATTTGCATATTCTAAATATCGGTTTATGTAAAATACTTTAATCACCTTTACTGCACAGATAAATGGTGAACGTTAATTTATCCTGAAAATTTGCTTGGATCATATAATTCCTAATTTGCATATATTTCTCTACATTCTCACATTCTGCTTACATTGAAAAATATAGTACGACTGTTTCTGTGGATCATCAATCATTAAACAATACTTGTCACTCAAAATACTACAACATCTTATGCTGACAAATCCATAAGCTCAAGTCAGTCTTGGAGGAGAAGAAAAGAATTCTCTTTCAATAGCTTACAATACAGTATGAAAGTACTGACGTATGAAAGTATTGACAAATATTTACAATGCCTAAACCAACCTTCATTACTTTTTATGTGTATAGAGAAACAATCACTTCTTACAAAATTTAACATTACAAATTCTTGATAGATATAAAGGTAGCTGAGATCCAATGTTGGATCATAAGATCAAAAGCTTCATGTTTAGCAAACATCATCATTCTGCATAATCAATTACAACTTCTGCTTAAGAACGACAAGAAGTAGAAAAATATTGTAATTAACAGTAAGGTGAATCTTCTTTAAGTAGTTAGTCAAAACTACTCTGCATCAATTAGTGTAATCCATCTGGTTAATACAATATTGTCCTTTGCATTTACTCATTTTAGGCTTATATCTTTTAAAAGGTTAGTCTATATTAGAGATATAGAAACTGGTGTCTTAGAAGGAGTTCAAAGAAGAAAATAAGGTTTAATGCTGCCAGCAACAACTAATGACTACAAGTCGCAGTGCATTATTAGTAAAGTGCATATCTTTAAACCTACTCAATCTCATTTCATTTAATCACTATAATAACAATAGTAGAAATGCACAATAACATGAAACGGTACACTCCATATCAGCATGTTGATGTACATCTCTTTATTTAGCCCTGCATGAAAAGCATTGGTGCATTGTATGCAGAAATACATCTCCTTCCTGCATAATTAACCCTCATTGCACTTAACTTTGGTTAGAACCAGTCTTTTATGGCAGATCTATCAGGACCGGTCTTCATTTGCAGGTCAATGAGGTATGTATTGCTGATCCATCCACCTTTATATCAAGACATGCATCTCCTCCATGTTTTTAGACAACGTTAATTTAAAGCAGAAAATCACTACAATAACATGATGGTACCCTCCATATCAGTGCTCTCCTTCCTAAGCAGCAGGTCTCTTTATTTAGACTTGCATGAAAAGCATTAGTGCATTGTATGCAGAAATACATCTCTTGTCTGCATAATTAAACCTCTCATAGTAAGAATCATTCTTTTACGGTTGATCTATCGGGACCGGTCTCCATTTGCAACTCAATGAGATGTATATTGAAGTATATATTTGTTGATCCATCCACTTTTATATGAAGACATGTGCAGAGAGAGTCATAAATGCACCTCCTCCATGTTTTTAGACAGACCGTTAATTAAAAGCAGAGAATTAACTTTGAGTCCCTCTTGCCTAGTGCTTGCATGAGGTATATGCGCGTCTGTCCAGGACAGGCTGTCGGTCGCCACGAGGCAGCAGTAACGGGGTTGGGGGAGGGAGACGGGGGAGGGCGCTCGGTTGCCAAGGCAACGAGCGAACTTTGCCGCATCTTGCCAGGCCCTACCAATAATGGATGAGGCTGCACCGCGTGCACAATCCGCCGTTCGCTCGCGAATAATCCAAACGCCACGGCCCCTTGATGGAGAGAGAGGGAAGGAGCACCAGCTCTAATTGCACGAGCCGACTTCCTCCTGCCACCTTGCTACTGCAACACGGTGCAGGCAAAAGCGGACGTTGATCAAAAGTCTTAGTAGGAAATTGATGAGTGTTTTTGTGTTTATGTCAATGGACTGGTTAGTTTAACCGCTCTACAATCAAATAAATGTCCACTATTTCAAAGGGATGACTCTCTTGTGGTTGATTAGTAAACATGACAATGGGTGATTATTTTGATTAATGGCTATTTTTCTCTTCACTCTCCAGGTCCTAATTAGGATCTAGGGTAGCCCTGAGTTTCTCAAGGTGTTTTGGTCACACATGTTTGTTTATTTTTCCATTGTGGGATGGTTATTTTTTTGTATGGTATTATTAGTGCTGCTAGCTGATTTCAAGGTGGAGTCCCTGTTTTAAAGGTGTGTCCTCATTTTGGTAGAGTATTGGTGTGTTTACTTTGTTGAAATGGGGAGCTCAGTGATGAAAAACAGTTTGGAAATGAGGGGTTGTAAATGGTATCAAAGGATTTGGTTGGTTGGTGCAAGTTGATTGGTTACAATTTTGCTTGTAGAGGAGTGAAATGTTGGGATCTTTTGGATGTAAGGATATTGAAAATGGCTTAGAATTTGTTGAATATTGAACTGGTTTGCTTTATGGCTGTGAAGATAGGAAATAAAATCTGTGTTTTTAAAATGAAAGATATCACAATGCCTAAGGAGAGAATCTAGAAGCTGGGGTGTGTAAGGCTTCGGCTTTTTCTGGAATCAGTTAGAATTCACTTTTGTTATTTGAGAGGTATTTGTAGAGTATTAATACTTGTTGAATAATAGATCTGCAGTAAAATTAAACTTCTTAAGGACAAACTACTATTGAGCAAAGTAAAGCCGGTCTCATCCGAAAGCCTGAACAGCACTGAAAGCAATCCTGTGGTAACTTATTTAACATTAGACCTATGAAAGATTCCTTGCTACAAGCCTTTTGATGTGGGTGAAATTAGCTGAAATTGTAGCTGATATGCCAAAATTTGGTTTTCCTCCCCGCGACAAACTGACAGTGAAGTCTGCTTGTCTAGATGGTTCCTAAGAGACAGAGGCAATATTGAAGCTAATGTAGAAATTTACTTCTTTATGTAGCAAGAACTTTTAATGTTTTCAATACAAGAGCCGTGTTTTATCAGGTTCTAGTAAAATGATCAAGTGTTGTTTTTAAAGAAAACATTATTGAAAACTCTTTCCAAGTACTTTGTTATTTTTGGACTCCGATTAAGTTGTAGTCATGAATTTTCCACCCACCTTGATCATTAGAAGCAGTGGTATGGTACTTCCTTCCCATACTGTCTAGTCTCCACTACCATTGAAATACTACAGTCTCTTGGTTTTATTAAATGATGGTCATTAAAGTTCATTCATCGCAGGGTTCCACGCTGGATGACTACAGTCAACGATGAATTACCAAATGACTTCCAAGCTATCTCAAATGGAACTTCTTACATTTACATTACATTCTATCTTCTTCAGGACGTTTCATTTGATCAATTTAGAAGCTTGTACTCTTTTCTGAACCCATACTACTATACTACATCTCTATGCACAACCATTGTGCAATTTCATATTCCAGGTGATTTGGCCTGATGTGGCATTTTACATGGCATAGCAGCCTTTTCCCCACACTTACCGGCTTTTGTAATGTTGTTTCGTGGAGTGTGCTGCATATTACAGGGTGACATTGCACTGCTTTGGGGTGTTTTTGGCTGGTGATAAAGGGTATTTAAGGTTGTATAGGTGGTACAATTTGCTTTGTCAGGTGTTTTTTGGAGTGCTTTTAAAGTGTTTATAGGATGTTGTGTGTGTTTTAACTTATTAAGTGACTAGAAAATTGCTAGGACAAATTTTCTTGATCTCTTCTCTCTCAGCTCTTTTTTTGGTCATCCCAAGGTCTAGGAAGAACTCCTTTATAATTTATAATGTTTTTTTAAGGGAGTGCCAAGAAGAGAATCTTGAGAGGATTAAAATGTAGTGATGTTATTGTGGTGTTTTTCAATGGGAAAAATGCAAATGGATGGAGATTTGGATTCTGAGTCGACCGGTGAAAAAAAAAAAAAAAAGCTGGAAAGCGAGTGAGAGCATATATTCCTCATAGCTAATTTTTAATGGACTTTAGGTCTTTGAAGTGAGCTTAGAAGATGTACACAGGCTTAATTAAAAATTCAGAATTTACATTAGAACCTCTCACAACTGGAGAAAAAAAATGGATTTACGAATGTTAGGATGGGCCCCTGCATGGGTTTGGTGACCTAGCCTAAAAAAGCTTATAAAAAATTCTAAACCCTCAGAGCATACCTGAACTAGTCTGGCATTTTCTGCTTGAGCACTGGTATCTGCTTTTCCTCTAGTTGTAGTCATATACTTAAAATTAGATTTTTGTTTTATAAAATTGTATATAGAGGGCGAAGTTAACCAATGATAATAATATGAATGAAGGCTTTGATGGTGGAACACCTTGAAAGGGGGACAAAGTTTTGGAATTTCCATTCACTGCAACCCCAATTGAAGGCCTCTAAAACCGGAAGTTGATATTCAACACGACAGGATGTGACGTTAAACCCGACCCAGTAACAATGCTTATAGAAAAATCGAAATCAAATTACGTAACAATAGTAATGAACGGAAGTGATGTCATAAGAGACAATGTATAAGGGAGGAGTTTAAGGTTAAGTGACCTCTTCATCTTGTAGGGTCCAGTGATTCCACTTCCGGTGAGTTAAGAAGATGTTGGGTACCAGGGAGGTTGGGGGGAGGGGGGGAGAAGGAGGACTGGCAAGGGACCATGAAGGTAATCAGCCCGTGGCGGCAAAGTTGCGCACGCGCATACAGATAAGTGCGTTCTCCTCCTGCATCGATTGAAGAAGAGGGGAGGATGCGAAGAAGGGGCTCAAGATAAGTCCAGTGGTGGAAGCGCCCTCTACAAATTAGTGGGCCCGCATGTGACAACCCTGGCCGAAAAGGGATGATGGGGTTGGTGGCCACACGCCATCTTGAGTGTGTTTTTCTTTTTTTCTTTTTTTTTTGTCGGTTGGGCTTTTGTTGATTATTGATCACAAGGGATGTGCTTTGGGTTAGATAAAATTGCGCAATACACGCTTGGGTGTGGAAAAATTAGATGATTGAAGGGTGGACCGGTTGTAATTTTTAGATGTGAGGTTTTTAACTTGGAAGTAATTGTTATTGGCAACATTGTGTGAGGTAGAGGTAAACCCGTGTTTTGAAATTGATTTTTTGGATGAGTTGGGTTGTTGGGGAACGGTTGAAATATTTAACCGGTCGGATGTGGTTTAATTAATTGAAATATGTTTTAAGATATTTAATTCGGGTTGGAAAAAAGTTGATGAAATATCAAAAACAAAATCGATAGATCGGTCGAACCGGTCTCATATTTTTTTCTGTGTTAATAAAATTTTATATTTTTTGTTTTATATAAAAAAAAAAAACTAGTGACTTAGACTGTAATCGAAATATCAATTGAACCGGTCGCTTTTTGAAATCGATTTTTAGACCTGAGTAAAATGAACGGAGCAAAAAGAGAGCGCAAAACGGAATTTTTAGATAGTTAATCTAACATTGCCTTCGTACAACCAATTAGTCATCTAATATTTATTTTCGTGATCGGTTCTCTTTATTCATCCACTTGCCCCGCTGCTCTGGCTGTGTGGTTGTACAAAGGTTGTTCTGGCGCGTGCCCTTGGTCATATCGAGGGTTCCTTCACTGGGCTGCGTTTCCTCACTCACTGGTCACGTGATCTTGCCCCTGACGTCATTTACACATGGCCTCACGAAGCAAATAAATAATTTGATGATTGAAAATTGAGATGAAAACTTTTATCCAAACTTTTTCTCGGATCTCAAAAACGAGCGGTACCGCTTTCCATTTTAAATTGGTACCCGGTACCAAAATATACCGTGAATTAATTTTACTTGAAATGAAAAATATGAAAAAAAAATTTTGCCAGACATGAAAAAATGTAACTAGTTCATTGGTACCACTTACAAAATTCAATTAACGGTACCGATAAGTGATAACGGATTTGCTCATTGTGAATAACGTTTCTAAAGGTGTGATCACTCAGAATGTGTTTTAAACGCCTACGCAGGATCCAGTCCAAACCGACCCAGGTCAAGACCACTCTTCGTGGGTACCAAACGGTAAACCTTTTTATAACGCGTTTTAAAAACAAACACCGTAATAAAATTTTCTACTCATCCGAACACTAATTTTTCATCTAAAAACAAATTGATATTTAAAAAAAATAAATAAAAAAAAATAAAAATAGACGCCCCAAGCCTCAAACGGGACAAAAATTCCGATCAATTGATAAAAGCGGTACCCCATGATAAAACAATCAGTACCATTCTTGTAATGTGACGAAAACAACCTCAGCTTTAACGTTCCCAATGTCCCAAACCATATATTCCGGACGGTACGTATTTTAATTTTTAAAACGATACAGCATTAAGCGGTAATGGTGATACCTTGAGGGTACCATATTTTTAACATTAGTTTATTTAGGGGAAACAATTTCTAGATAAAATAATTCTAAGAAATAACATTGAGTAGGGTTGAAGTATCAGGTTTACCACTTGTGAGTTTCAGTTGTGTGGTAAGGGGTATCATTAAAAAAAATTTGGTGAATTAAACAATATTTTTCATATTAAGTAAGTGAAAGTTAACGTTTGAATGGTTTGGTACAAGAGGTACCATTTGGTTTTAAGTTGAAACGGTAAGGGTACCAATAAGAGAAAGTAGGGGTATTGGTTAGGAAGGCGGGGAAGAGAGTTTTAGCATAACGGGATTTGTAAAATAACGGTAAAATGTAACGTTAACACTTACCTTAGACTGTGAACACGGTATGTAAAGCACGTGTTGGTCATTATTGGACTTGTTGACGGTATCATCATTTTCCAGAGGCCCAAGTCGGAACCCTTTGGCTTTGACCCAGAATCGGAATTTGGAGTTTTCGGCGCTGTTTTGCTCCTCTCCGCATAAAATTTTAACGATCCGATTGTGTTTCTTGCGAGTGACGGTTTTCGTCTTGGCCGAATCGCCGTACGTCTTGAGCGCCCAGGCGTGGAACGAGTCCTGAAGGTCCCGTCGACACGACGGGGACGTCCCCGAGGCCGCGTCTGCGCTGGCCGGCTTCGAGCTCGCTTCGCCCGGTGACTCAGTTTCGGTGACAGGCTCGGTGTCGGTTCGCTTTCGTGCCTGCAGCTGAGCTGCTCGTCGCCGGGAGCCTGCTAAGAATCGGGCGGCAGCGCGGCGGCGCACTGCCGCCAACGTGGCAGGGGCGGCGTTGGACGCCGCAGCTGCGGCTCGGACTGTCGGCCTGGTGCGGGCCGCGAGTGTGTTTCTCGGCCGATTCATGGCGGCGGCCAGTCGTGCGGATGTTGTGCGACGATGAGTTGCTGCGGCTGCTGCGCCGCCTCTTTGTCTTGGAGCCACTTTGGTTGCGTTGTGTGTGTGGGGGTCAACGAGTGTGGGTCGTCCCGTGCGAGCGAGGGCGGCGCGTGTGGCACCTTCCTTCCGCGGGCTGGCGACCGGGCGTTGGACGGCCTGGTTCAAGTTGGGTAGAGGGAGGTGGGGAAGGAAGGAAGTGACTGGTTGGTTGTGGAACCCTTGATGGAAATGGAGATCGAAGCGCAGGATGGGGGTTTTAGGGGGTTGTAAGAATGGGGGCTTGCAATGGGGGTGAGAAAATTTTTTTTTTAGGGAATGGGACCCTTTTTTCATTAAAGGGGTAAGAAAAGATTTTTTTTTTTCTTTTTTTAGATTTCATTTTTTGATGGGTGAGAATAAGTTTTTAGGGGTATTGTGTGGGGCTAAATATTTTTTTATACCCTAAAAAAGTGTTAACTTAAAATACTATGTGAAAAGACTTTTGGGAGGGAGGGTAACACAAAGTATTGAAGATGGGGGTGTTTGAGGGGGTAAATATTTTTGGGTTGCTCCCTCTCTGTCCTTTTCCCCCAATGTGTTTTACGAAAGAATTTTTTTTTTAATTAAAAGTTTTTTTCAATGGGATGTGTTAATTTTTTGGAAGTTTGTGTATGTGGGGGTTAATGGGTGAGGGTTAATGCGACAAACGTTTTCTGTGGGGTAAAAGTTTATCTAAATTTACTAAAACTATTTTAATTTTACTTTATTTTTTGAAATCTGTTAAAAATATTATAGAGGTCGAAGGGGTAAAAACTTAGGGGTATTGAATAAAGAATAAATTTCAAAATTTCTAATAGCAAACTGATGTGAAAATAATTTGTAATCATCAATATTCAGCTTTAACCTAAAAAAAAAACTTTGAAAATTCATCCCCTATTTTTAACCCCTACACCCAACTAGCAAATTGAATATCTCTAAGCCCACATTAATTTACCTCAAAAAATTTACTTCTAAATTAAAATCCTAAACTACATCTCAAACTTTACACCCATTTTTATTTTTACCCCCACTTTTTTCATCCCGCAACCACCTTAAAAAAACTCTTAATCTCATCCGCCTCACAAAAATTTAAAAAAAAAAAAAAAAAAAAAAAATTAACCCCCTTTTATTTTCCCTCTACTTTTACCCCCAAATCTTCATTCCCCCTTATATCGCCACAAAAAACCCACGTAAACCCCTGAAAATATATTTTTCTCCTATTTTCTTTGTCCCGTCAAGTGAAATCGATGAGGCAAGTGTAAGTTGTGTGTCCTCGCTTTGGAATCTGCTCCTTATCCACGTCCGGTCGATACCACGCATGCGCGCAGGATCTTCCTGTCCCCTAAACTTGACACACTTTATTTTCCCCTCACTAATTTACACCCAAATTTTTATGCCTCAACTAAACACCGCAAAAATTTCGTCCTAATTTCTTTAACTGTCACCAGGGGTGCAAAAAGACGTGCATTGCTTCATTTTTTTTGTACGTCATTTTTTTTATTTCGATGGGGTGTTCAAACACGAGACTTGGCGACGAGACCCAATCAACTGCGTTGCTATGACAACTTGAGCTAGGAAAAGAGGGGGTGGGGGCTGTTGGGAAGCTTCACGTGGACTGGAGTGGGCGGAGGCTTAATCAAGAGGAACGCGAGAAACAACACCCTCTTTGCGACCCCCTCTGTGGTGGATAAGGACCAACATTTTGCTGGGATGAAAAAATTGTGGGGGTGATATTGGAGTGTGTTAATTAAGAGTTTTTAGGAAGGGTTAAAAGGGATGGGTTTGTGAAAGTTTGGAATGGGGGTAATTTTGTCTTGATTTATTTTGGGGGGTTTTAAAGGAATAGGTAAAATTGGTTAAGGGAGTGAATTGTTGGTTATATTTTTTGTGATGTTGATTTTGAATTTATTGTGTGCAATTAAGTTATGTAGGTCTAAGTGTAAAAAGTAATTAAATTAGCTGGATGTTAATTGGTTATAAGGGAGTTGTTTGTGGGGGTTTTTTGGTTAATTGAATGTGGTGAATTAAAATTGGACGTATTTGGGTTTAATTTGGTGTCTAAATTTTAGGTTAATTTGGTGCCTACATTTTTGGTTTAAATTTCGTCCAAATTTGGTATCTACATTTTTGGTCAAATTTGGTGTCTACATTTTTTGGTCAAATTTAGTGTCTACATTTTTTGTCAAATTTGGTGTTTTATTTTTGGGCTAAATTTTTGGTCACATTTGGCTATTTGGTATTTTTTGTGGGAAAATTGGGAAGATATTGACATTTAAATTAAAATTAGTATTAAATTTGTGAACAGTTGAAATTGGTTAAATTGGTCAAAATTTAGAATTTCTATCTTTACTGATTGGGTGAAATTAGTAGACATCAAAAACGCTTCAACCCATTTCTCGTGACCAATCGAAACCTCCAACACAATCAGAACACACAATTGGGCATAATGCAGACCCTGGATTTGGTTAAAACTTTTACCCCTCTTTTTTCCTACTAATCATCTTTTAACTATTAACGACATTTTTACTTCCTGAATGTGTTTAACTCCTACTTAATCCTTATCTCAAATTTACTCCGTGTTCAAAAAAAAAAATCCCAGACTCCGAATACCCTCCCATATTTTTCCACTCCATCTACCCATCACTTTAAATTTTTTACAAAAAATTACCCCCATTTCGCAACTTAACCCCCACTTTTACGCCACCATTCATGAAATGTAGTAAAGTAACATTTATCAAACTCGTCAACTCTCTTAGAAAACTGATTTCTTCAAGTTTTGCCTCAATTATTTTAACTCATATATATATACCCCCACTTTTTAATATTTACCCCTGAGTTTATGTAACTTCATTCGTTACAAATTTTTTTAAAAACAGACCACAAAGTAATATTTTGACACTCCCTTAAAACAAAACATCAAATCAGTTAGAACACAACCCCCACTTTATCAATTACCCCATTTATTAAACCCCCTACCTTTACAAAATCATTGCATGCATCATTTATTTCATTTTATTAGACTTTCTAACTTAAGAAAATAAACAAACAAAACTCCAGATTTCAAGAAACTTACCCCCTCTAACCGATTTACCCCCACAGTTTATTTCCCATTTACAAAACTAATGCAATGTTAAATTTTCATACTTCCCAATGCCCACAAAGCAAACAGTAAAACAACTCAATTCCTAAACCCCCAAAAAATAACCCCCACTTTTATAATCCCCCAAATGAAACTTCACCTTCTTTCATTTTTCACACTTCTTAATTCCTACAAAACAAACAAAAATACACCTTTATACAATTACCCACCTAAAAACATTACTCCCACTTTTCATACAAGAAACCCCCTTTGTCACCTACACTCTTATTTATACTCTTCATTTCTAAATTTCCTAATACCTATAAAACAAACAAAAATACCTACATACTACTAAAACCCCCAAAAATTTACCCACTCTCCTCAAATACCCCTAGATAAGCCCTTACCATTAAAAATTTTTTTTAATAACAACTTTTTCTGATTAAAACCCCTTTCCCCTCAACTTAACCCCCACATTTTACCCCTACTCTCTCAGTTAAAAAAAAAATTAGTCGCATTTTCCATGGAGCTCTTTTCCTTCGCTGTCACCAATCTCCTCTCACTGGTTTCTAACCATCGATTGGCGTCATCACCATGGCAACGGCCTCGACCAGAGCTCGAGCACCCCCTCCTCACAAACAAGGGAACGAACGGTTCGTGGACCCCCTTCAACATTGCCCATCTCTCCCTTATTTCGCAATGCCAGGCATCAAAGGATTGAAGGGCGAGGAGGGGGCGAAATTGCCCCCTCCCCGCATCCGGCGTTCGCATGCAGGACGCGGCCAGCCCCGGGACGTGGTCCGTCGTCATGGCAACGGAATGAAGTTTGAAGCCGGGAACCAATAAAGGAGAACCGTCAGCTGGTGTAGGACCGCAACTCCCGCCAGGGGGACGCGTGAGGGTGGGGTCGTAAAAATGAAGGGGAGATGCAGGAGGGGAAAATGGGACAGGTGAATGAGTCTACACCTGTTGCATTATTTAATATAAGAGATTGGGGCAATTGTTGACGTCATTTATTTGCTTAATTCTCTTGTTTGGTTGATAAAAGTGCGAGTCAAAATGGCTGAGTGTTATTCATTTTGTGACGTGGCATGTGACGTTGGTTTATTTTTGGGTTGATTGGGTAGTGCAGTCTGATTCTTTTGGATGTCATGTTATGGTTGGGGCAGCTGGGATTTTCTATTTGTTGTTTTTTTTGTTGATTTATATGAATTTTGTTAAATATATGATTTTTTTGTATTAAAAGTGGGAGTATTTAATTGTTCTAAATCAGTTAAGTTTGTTAATTTTTTGAAGTGTATAGTTCAAAATCAATTTTGAATGATTTTGAGGCAATTTTAGTTGATGATTATTATTAGGTTTAGAAGCTCGAGATCATCTTGAACTGATTTTTAGAAACTCTCAAACTTGTGTGGGGGTTTCTAAAATTTTCTAAAAAATCAGTTTTTAAACTGATTTTAGATGATGGTTTAACAGTTTCTAAAATCTGTTCTAGAGGTTCGACAGTTTCTAAAATCAGTTCAATTTGTTCTAGAGGTTCTAGAATTTCTAAAATCAGTTCAAGATATTCTAGAAATTGTAAAATTAGTTCTAGAGGTTCTAGAATTTCTAAAATCAGTTTAAGATGTTCTAGAAATTCTAAAATTAGTTCAAAATGTTCTAGAAATTCTAAAATTAGTTCTAGAGGTTCAAGTATTTCTAAAATCAGTTCAAGATGTTCTAGAAATTCTAAAATTAATTCTAGAGGTTCTAGAATTTCTAAAATCAGTTCAAGATGTTCTAGAAATTCTAAAATTAGTTCTAGAGGTTCTAGAATTTCTAAAATCAGTTCAAGATGTTCTAGAAATTCTAAAATTAATTTTAGAGGTTCTAGAATTTCTAAAATCAGTTCAAGATGTTCTAGAAATTCTAAATTAGTTCTAAAGGTTCTGGAGTTTCTGAAACCAATTTAAGAAGAAACTCAGTTGTGATTTTAGGATTTAAAAATCTTTTATTAAATCCGTCTAGGAAAATCAGGGGTGTTCTAAATCAGTTATAAATGTTCTAAAATCAGTTTAGGAAGAAAGATTTCCAAATCTATATTAAATCAGTTCTGAAGTCCTGCATTTTTATGTGTCAAAAGAATTACTTTTCTAAATCAGTGTGAAGTCCTTAATTTAAAAAAAAATTGTTACTTTTTAAAATTTAAATATCTAAAATTACATATGAAATAAAAGATAAAACCAAATTCTCTCACTTGTCCCATCCCTCAACATAAACCCCTTTACTCCTCTCTTTACTCCAAACCAAACACCCTTTAATCTTAATCCAACCATTCAACAACAAACACTCATCGACTTCCATCAACTACTCAAAAAATCTCATCTTAAACACTCAAATTTATTAATTTCATTCCCATTATCCCCCAACCCCACTCATTTTTTTTTCCTTCTGCATTCGCCCCTCATTTTTCTTGCAAGAGACTTTTTTGTGCGCTCCTCGCTTTAGTTTAGTCTTTTCTCCTCATCTCGGGACAGATCGATGTCGGTGTGTTTAGTTGGCGCGTGCATCCCAACCATCTGTTCCAAGCCCCTGCGTCTCTTCTACTTTTATTTTTTTTTTCTTTCTCTCTCTCTTTTTTTTTTTATTTTTTTTCTATTCTTCATCTCTCTAGGTTTGTCCCTTGATAAGACTCCCAGCATTCCTTAGGGCTACACATGCGCAGTTGAATGAGTCGTAAAATGGTATGAAAGGGTTAATTAATGAGACGAAATACTGCGCATGTGTGAGGTAAAATGGGAAATGGAAATTGGAAAAGGGGAATACCGGAAAAGAGAAATAGGAAAGGGGAAAAATTTGCCATTTGGGGTCGCTTTTAGTGATTTGGAGATGGGTAACGGGTTACGTCCGGTTTGTGTGGACAGGAGAAGTTGAGGTTTTGTAAATTTTTGGAATTATGGGTTGGGTTAACCGGAAGTGGAAATTGTAGGTATTAAACTGTTAAAATTTAAAAATTAAAGGTTATATTTTATAAACTTCAGATTTTGTAAAACATAAATTACGTAATGTGTTAACTTTTTGCAGGTTTTTGGAAAAACTATAAGATGTTTAATAAGAGAAAAGATGAGTTTTTGAGATCTACAACCAACTGCCATTTTGACGGACATTGCGTCACTGCAGAGCGTCATCTGATGACAATTTGTAGTGTCATTACTGGAGATCGGTCAAGTGATTAATACTGTGGACCGTTAAAACACACATCGATGAATTTTTTTTTTCCCACAAAAATTGTAGCATTTTTTAGTTTGGCTATTTCTCAACAGGGGGCGCATGTGTGTGCTGAACCGCACATATTTTCCTGAATCCTCATCGGCCAAAATTCACCGCATGCATACTTATAGGTTACATCAAATTTGAGATTTAATTATTAATTTATCATTGTTTTTTATTAATATTATGTGGAATTTATACCTTCCTCTTTTTAATCTATACCTGGTGATACAAATTGTTGGTGTCTAACTGATTGTGGATTATTTATATCTACTTAATTTGTTTTCTAATAAGTATTGTAAAATTTTGACTATAGTAAGTAATTATAACAATTGTACAGCCATTGAATTACATGTCAACATTAATTTTGCAATTTCCCGTTGTATGAATAAATTTTAAAAAATATTTAAATACCACATTTAACAGCTACCATCATTCCATCTTTCATGCAATTAATGAAAATTATATTTAAACTGTTTAATAACTGCTAAGTACAGATTACAGGATATTGTTTGAATAAATTTTCATTTTGCTCGAAACAGAATTTTGTGGTTCTGATAATAAAAGCCGGTTACAAGAAAGAAATAGCCCGTATAAAATACAAAAGTCAAAATTTCGTAATAAAATAAATCATCCAAAAAATTAAAAAGAGCATGCAAAACAATTTCAACATCGCTATTATCAACAAGAAGCGATATTAGAAAAGGAACTGCAGCAGAAGTTGGATGCGAATATTCCACCTATCAAGAAAAGAGTGGAAGGTCACGTGTACGCATGCCTGGATTTTGCCACCAAACCTAATCAATCATTGGAACAAAATATCCAAGAGTACAGAGTACAACAGCAGTGAAGAAATGCTGATATAGTGGCCGAACAGGTGAGCCACGAGAATCAACGATGGACAGAAAGGTTGGAAACTCAACAAAGCCTAATTGAACAAAAACTTTTAGAATCTGACAAAGAAGTGAAAGAGTTACCAGGCAAAATTATGGAAATGACTACCCTGGTCCCTCAACTCATGCAAACGGAAGATGAGGAGCTGCCCCGAGTCCGACGATAAAGGGGGTTTTCCCTTCAGGACTATGGGAGCAGAGGGAGGCGCAGTGCTTAGAGTGCTCGCCTTACACCAAGCTGGTCCAGGTTCGAATACCGACACTGGCGAGATTTCCTTCCGGGGATTCAAATGTGTAAAGGGAGTTTTTCAGGTCTTCCTGCCAACTGTCGATGGGTTTCTCCGGGTTCTCCGGTTTCCTTCATCATCTAACAAAAACCTGACTCGTTCTAGGGATCTTAGGCTGCTGAACCTTGAAGGCATACTCTGCTGTTGGGCTGCAGCCAGGGGCTTAACCCCCGAATAATCAATTATTAATTATTAAGCTCCAACTGATTTTTGAGATGGGAACTCTCCCCCGAAAACGAGATGAACTGGAGGACGAGAGGCTAAACGACAATCCCCCAAGGAAACGGTTCTAGTTTTCCCTTGAACAGCCAACACCTCTTTACTTTTAACACACAAAGTCAAAAGGGAATGTTTCCACGCCTATCCCTCGCGTTGGTTAACATCCTTCCGAGGTATCCTCCGAGATGCAATCACTGATTGCTCAGCAGAACATGAAGCGGGAACCGGCCATTCAAGTACGAGATATTAGAGGGCAGGTGAATCAAGCGCTGTACCACCCTGCCCCATATGATAGTCAGACTGCTCTGACGCAAACACGACCAATGAAAACGGATAAAGGTATGGTTACAATGCGGGGCCACTCTGTCTACAATAAAGCATCAGCGTCAATAACTAGCTGCGCCAAATTGGCGCCGCTTGATTTTGGAGCTGGCGCACGAGTTGAAATTTTTTAACTTTGGGGGAAACGCCAGCGCAAATATCCAACGCCAACCAATCAGAAGGCGTAATTCAAGGGCAACAAAATGGCCGAGTGAACAGACGAGAAGCGTGATTTTTTAATTAAACAAATTGAAGCCAGAAAATATTTGTACAATCTAAAGCTGAAATCATACAAAGATTCTCAGCTGAAGGAAAATGCTTGGCCAGAGATACAGTAGAGAATCTCTTTGGTTGTACAGGTAAAAGTTACATTAACTAGCGTTGGCTTTGGACGCAACTCTGTCTACACCATTGTAAACAAATCTGGCGGAGCCAAGGTCGTCGTTGGGGCGCCGCTTTTTTTTGGCGTTGCATTGTAAACACAGCTTAACAGACAGTCGATGATGCAAAAAGGGAATCTGAGGTGACGCCTCCTCCACCAGGAAACATGCCGAATCCCCCGTGCACCTACACAGGGGGTACCTGTGTTTAACCCAATGAATTCCTTTGCGGATCCTAGGGTACTCAGCCAATTACTTTCGGAAAAAAAGGGACGATTTCACCACAAGCGCCTCCGACAAACCCCTTATAGTACGCACGACCACCTGCCGCGCCTCAACGGCCAAATGACGAACTTATGGACGCTTTGCGCCAGCTACAACAAAAGTGCAACAGATTGAGCAAGCTGCTGTCAAGCCAGCCAACACTGTGTCTCCTACGACAGATTCCGAGAACATTGGAAATCTAGAGTTGACGTGAACAACCCTCCACGATGGAGCAAATGTCGAGAATTGAAGTTTGACAGCACTTGGAAGGCGGGAGCTGCCTTTTTACAAGAACTTGTTAACGCAGCTCGTATGGTCAACGCCGACGGACAAACGCTCTTGACACAATTTGTACCGAATCAATTGGTCGGACGAGCTCACCAGAGAAATTGATACTCGCTAGTACGATAGTTTGACGTCCGAGGAGAAGAGACAACATGATAAGTTTCGTCAAGGGCTACAAAAACTCAGCACCCAACGAAACCCTACATCACAGCGACCCCTTACATCACTGCTGAACACACAGATGTCATGATACCTCCCGCTAACCTGACTAGAGGGAAAACTTCGTCCTCTAATGAGGTTACACATGACCCATAATGGGGACGAGGACGATGCAGAAATGATGGGGCTGGCAGAAGCCAGCTCCAAAGTTTCGACCCAGAATAAAACCAAAATTTCAAAGAAGCGGGGGCGTTTCCCGATCTACGGAAAGAGGCCACACACCGCAAAAACGATAATGCTAGCTCTACTTCAGAAGATAACCGTTGAAAACGAAAAATGGAAGATCGGAGAGACAAACCGCAATCGGAAAAATCAAAAAAAGATGACAAAGGGACCGATACGACCGAGCGACAGCCGTACTCCGTACCATCTGCTTCAAATGTGACGAGAAAGGGCATTCGGTTAACAATTGTCCCAATGGAATAAATTTAAAATTGCTACAACACCCACTGCAGAAAGTGTGACAGAAGCAACGATGAAGGCTCCAGTCAAATTGTTTACAAAAAACGTTAAGACGCGGAAGAAAAAAAATAGGTGACTTAAGCGCTGCCTCGGAATTTTCGTCGCGATATGTGACTGTTGAGGAACTCCTCAATCTTTTTCCTAAGAAAGATCAAAAACAAATTACTGATGTGGTCATTTCAACCAAATTACAAGATACTACTGAACGTGTTGTGAAGTCATTCCGACTGACGATGTCGCGACTGCACCACTAATGACCAAGGTGGAACTGGACACGCTCGTTAACGAGATGACTCTTGAGTTTAATCCCTTCCCACAATTAGATGCGGCACCTACAAAATAGAGGATATTTTCTTGCTTTTAACATGAGGGCCAATGTCCATGGCCTACCTAATGTGAATATTTACCTGCACAAACAGCATTTCAATAGCTTAACTTGATTCGGGGGCTAATAGGAATTTACTTCCACTTGATTTGTGTAAATAGTAAAAGTTAGGAAAACCAATCAAGCCTGTGAAGCCATCGGTACAGGTCATTACCGCTGCCGGTCCTAATGTGATTTTTAAATCAATTCACGCTCGTGAACCAAGTCCTTACGTGCCAAAATGCATACAACCTGTGTGGTCGCCAGTTCGCGTTCCCGATCCCCCGGTGGGTAAGCCGGCAGAACCTTCCACGCAACGTGCAATGGACTTATGATGTTGATTTAATGCCTTAATTCGATTCTCTTTCGCGCAAAGTCGTTTCGACGCCATTTTCTGAGACGCGCTCGCCTTTGCTCTGGCCCGTGTCTAGATATGACGTCACGCGTCCGACCGATCCGGATCTCACTCATCTAAATTTTCCTGATGCGCTTTCCGCTCCCGTCCTCTAATACCTTTAAAGGAGGTGGAAGAGCAGTCGAATGAATTAAAAAAGATTCGACATTTACAAGAAATGCCTAAAAGGGTTTACTCTTTAAGAATATCTATAACGGGAATAGTTTTATGTTGAATAAAAAAATTATAAAAATAGTGTGTTATATTAATTGTTTTTTTTACTGTCGCCTGGAAGACTGGACCAAAAGCTATTAATCAGCTATTACAAACTATTAATGGGGCCTGGTCAGTGCTGGACCACCGTGTAGGCACTGACTGTCGAGTGAGCCTAACAAGTAAGCAGACGGCCTACTCATTAACGGCTACTCACAGCGCCAGACCTCGGAGTCAGTGCAGATTGACTTGAAACTTTGAATCGTGCAGTTGATCTGTACTTGTGACCGTGGATTTCGGTTGGACCGTGGAATTCGGTTGTTGCCGTTAATTCGGTGTTTATGTTACGTGTTTTTGTGTTGTCTTGTGATTGTCCGTTCGCCACAACCCCTGCGATATAGGCCGCTAACCGCAGCGTTTTAGGCGTGAAGCGAGCGCGTCGTCTGCTTAGACAGGTAAGAACCTTAATATATATATATTCTTATTTAGAGGTGTTTGAGGATTCGATACTGTCTACGGAAACTTAGTGGGACTTTTTTCCCTGTCTTTTTTTTAGTTAAAAGACATAATTGGTTTCAGGATTGGCCGATTGTGTACGGAGGCTTAGAGAGAGACTCTGCTCATGCAATTTCCACTTAGTAGTGTCTTATTTTAGTGACGGGAGAGTCGAACCTGCATTCTTTCTGAACTATTGTCTTGACCTTGCATATTTCCTCTCTCTGTCAGGATAATTAAGTATTGATTTAGTAGTAGCAAGCCAACCTACTCAACCTACTCCCAGGACTTCCATCTACAACCACCAGATGTTAGTCATCTACGGAAGCCAGCAACCATCCTTAAGGAGGTTTATCCTCCAACCTTGTTACTCATGAAGCCTTATGTTCAATCGAAATAAAATAACATCTCTAATGTACAACTCTTCTACTCCTATCTTAGATTAAAAGATAGTTATAACGTTTTGATAAAAAGTTCTGGGTTCACTCATCAGCTTGCCTACATATTACACTCAAGGTTACTGTGATTACGTCACACGAGCAAGTCCTGTCACAAGTGGCGTCCCCGACAGGAGAAGTGGAATAGTCAGTGTAATAGGCAGCGAGTGAACCAATAACAACAACAAAAAACGTTATAATGTCTACATCAGAAGACGGAACCAACCAAGACCAATCCAATTCAAGAACAGATGGGCCAACTCCATCACTCAAAGGATTAGATCCAAATGTCGCATCTGTCCTCCAAGGATTGACTGCGGCAATGGCCGTCATGAAGACCGCATTGGAGAAGATGCCTATTGCCTCTCCCCAGAGCCCTCTTAGCCATATCTCATCGGGAAGCCACAGCTCAGGCTCTGGAGTATACCGCCACCGAGATATCCCTGTCTTTGAGGGACAGCCGGATCTATGTGAAGATTTTCTTTCAGCCGTTAAAGGTGCAGCTCAAGCAAGAGGTGATACGCTAGATAATGCCTTGGTACGTTGCGTCCCTGGCTTTCTTGGACCAGTGCCACTGGCATGGTATAATGCACACCACCTCCGTTTTGGTACCTGGGATAATTTTGAAGCCATGTTTATCAAACGGTTTGGAAAAACAGAAGGAGAACGTGTCGCCAGCATCGTGGCATTAAAACAAGAGCCCGGAGAGAGCCTTGTCCACTATGTGGAACGTGCCGAGGTTGCCTGGCTGGCAGAAGGCAATGTCCCTGAGCGTTTTATGACCCAGATACTCATGAAGGGAGCCACAAAAAGAGGGAGAGAGCTTCTTTTCCAGCTAAATGCCTCTTATCTTCGTTTCCCAACCTTGGTGCGCACAGTCCAAGAGCAAAGGGGAGATCTACTGGCTATTGAGGAGACCACCGTTCCTCAACACACATCTCCGAAGCCAGAAACCCCACGACTGGCCAACCGGTCAGGTTTCATGAAACGTCCATATCCTTATCCTAATTGTGAACATGTTAAACGGATCCTACTACAAGAGAGCGATATCGATGAAGAACAAACAATGAGCGACCCCATACCAATGGAGGATGATCCTGATGTTATTGATGATACCATGCATCATTTAGTAATCGGGGGAGGGATCTAACAACATATAAACGGAATTTTATTTGTTCGCAGGATAAAGTTTTCCTAAAACTTGTGTTACAGCTCCCGGTGTCCAGTCTTCTGGGACGTGGAAACTCAATCAAGAAGAAAGAAATAATTTTCCTACCCAGGAAACGCGTGGTAATCCGCGATCTAGAGAAGAAACTTCGACCCCATCCCATTGTGGAACCCCCGAGTCTACTTTTGGATCGTCGATTGTAACTTTATTGTTATTCAGTACCGTTCGTATTAAAATATACTGTATATAGTGTTTGCAGGTTCTGGTAAAGCGACCATGCCGAGAGGCCGAGGCTCAAACCGCCGCGGCCGTGGCAGCCGTAGGAATACGGCTGACCTTATTCGTCGTGGTGTACATTTGGCTCTTCGAACGCCGCGGCAGAACATCCACCCGACGTTGACTATTAGAGCCCGGTGTCCAGGAACTTTAACCACTACTTGTATCACAAATTTGATTTTAATGACAACATCAGTTAGTTAATCGTTAGGCTGGTTAAAGTGGTAGTTTGTTA
>JAQGAS010000633.1:0-39981 GCA_034686365.1 Pachymerium ferrugineum | reverse complement strand
TATTGAAAGTCAAGATTAAGCTATTTTTGGTTTTGACAAAATTTATGTCTTTCCTACATTCTATTTAATTAAAAAAAATTTGTTGGGCTTTCATTTACTTGAAGCTTTTTTAGCAGATAATATTTCGCGTTAATTAAATGCTAAACATTACTTTTCTTCGTTTGTTAATTTTCGTGTTTCCTTTACTTTCGTGCTTTTAACTGAGAGTTGAACAATCGTGTTTACTTTGCGAGTTCGGCTTCACGTTTAAACACTAATTTAAATTAACTTTGGTTCATCTGTCATGTTTTTTCAGCATACGGAAGTATTTCAGTATGTCTTCTCCCGCAATCTCAATCCTTGAATTATTTTTAAAGAGCTCAATAGGTTAGATTACCTTATTGGTTTTTATCTGTCTTATCAGCTTTGTTGAAACAGGTAAGAAAAAATAAAGAAAAAATAAAAAAAAACTTGAATTGACCTGAACCCATTTAAATTCTGCTTTCATTCCCACCCAAAACATTATTTACATATAAATAACATTTAACGCTTACATTTATCAAAGCTTTCTTTGACGTTTCTGAGTGGCCTAAGGTCGACTTGGATTGTTTTATGCAGATAGTGTAAGGCTGGAAGAATCGTTGTTGACAACGGAAGTTTTAATTCTACTGATCAATGATGCTGGAAAACGATTCAGTTTATTTTCCTTACAGAAAAAAAAAACCTTGTGATTAATTCACTTAAAAAATAATCACTCGGTTTACCTATAAAGCGCGTAGAGGCTCTGCATAACTTGGATAAAAATTCTTGTCTAGATTGCTTAAAATTTCAGAGAAAAAATACCTGTTTAGAACCATTGCATTTCAATTAATAGACCACAACATTTATTACGTATTTTAAAAAAATTGAAGGCGTTTATTTTTTTTTTAAATTGCAAATGTATGCGTTCTGGGCTAAGTTTATCCTTTTTAAAAAAAATTCTACAAGTAAAGTAAATATATAAAAATTAATGGAGTATAATAAAAAATAATTATGCAGTTGTGTTTTGAGCCATTAAGGGTTTGCGTTCTCGCTGTTTCACTTTAGGGTTTTTACATACAACTTTTTTGCCTTTTGATTTTAATGATTTAGATGATGGTAATGTTGTGTTTTCTTTCACGTCAGTTTCAAACTAAAAAAAAAAAAATTTAATCCACAAAATATTTTTCATTCAAAAAAAAAAAAAAATTGTACCTTATCACTTGATTCAGCACTAATGTTAGACAAATCTGTCATACTATTAGTTGGCGATGTGGCTGTGCTTTCCTATTTTAAAAGAGAATTAAACTTAAAATTTATAAACACAAATTTGTCTGATCATTCATTGTACTTTATCAGATTCTTCAGTTAACGATAATGGCGGAGGTTCAATTTCCACTTGTTGGGCTCTAAACCTTTGAACTAAAACGTCATGTGGAGAAGTTGCCGCCAAATCGCGAGGATATGAAAAGTCTCTTCTTTGTGGAGTATTTCCTATGAGTAAACCAGATTAGTTTGTCAATCTCACATATGAAAGGTGTTTTACCAGTCGGTTCATCTCGCCGAACCTCTTGAGTAAAAAATCGTTCAACATGCTCCCGCAATTGATTAAAATTTTGGAGCATAATACCAGTCGTATCTTCAGTTAGAGCACAACGTACAGCTAATTGTTCTTGAGAGCCTTGGACATTACTTTTAGCAGTAACTTGTTGCGCTTTCAGTAAATCTTCAATCTTGCTAGCGGAATTTCTTAAATCTTGTTCTAAAGTATCAATTTCGGACTGCAAAATGTCCAGATTACTAGAAATTGTTTTCGATTGGTCTTGCAATTTTGAATCAATTGTCGTGTGTTGTTTTTCTGTATCCTATAAATAATTTAATTTAACTCACGATTTAATATTATAATCTCATTTACCTTTAACATTTGCTGATTCAAGCTACTGATTTCAGATTTTAATTCTTCTATTTCCTTTTCAACTTCGCTAGTCTTTGAAAGGAGCTGCAAACAAAATCTTTTAATTTACAGTCCAAATAATTTCATGAAACCTATACTTTTTTAGCATTTTCCTGATTATGTTCCATAGTTGACTGCACGTCATTGACAGTACTTGACTGCAACAAATCGACATTTTCCCTTAACTCAACTACGAACCTGATAAAAAAAGCTAATTCAATAAACTAATAGTTTTTAACAACTTGCAACCTTACCTATCTGCATCAGATGCCATGAGTTCCGCGCGTTCATTTATTTCTGCTTGAGTGTGGTCAATCTAATCAAATAACACACGTTCATCAAACATTATAATTATTATGCAGTAGATTTTAATTACCGCATTTATTTTCACATCTTGTTCTTCAAACCAAGAGTTCATAATGTTTACCATCTTACCAAACTCCGCAGCAACTACCTACAGAGTTCCAGGTGAAATTAGTTTAAATAATTATATTTTTAGATAGACTCTTACATTATTTTTATGTTTGGCTTCATTTAATTGCAATTTCATTAGTGTGTTAGCATTTTTGTAGCCATTATGATCATGTTTTAACTTTTGCCCATATTTGTCTATTGAATCTAAAATCGATATAGAATGTGACCTCACGGATGATTCATGAGCTTCCAGCTTAAAAAAAAATTTTTTTAAATGATATAAAAATAATATTATTTTGTACCTTTGTCAATAGATGATTTGTTGAAGACGTGATTAGGGCAGCGTTTTCATTTAACAACTCGGTTATATGATTTAAAAACGACAAGCACGATTTTTCCAAATTTTGTTGATGACCAACACTATCGTTCTTAAGAAAAGGCAAAATTTATTATTCCTTCAATTGGTTGAACAATTCAATCTCTTACTTTAAAACGACATGTTAGATCAATAATAAGGTCGATGTATTCTTGGTTTTTCTTAGTATCGGAGTTTAAGTTCTTCAGAATTTCTTCCAATTTGCTAGTCTGGCCAGTAGTTAATGCAGCAATCAATTCGGTCACCTCACTTAAGGCTGCTGCTTGTTTAATAGCTTTATTTTCTAAATAAAAATTAATCTCGTTAATAAAACTTAACTTTGGGAATTTATTTATTGCGATACCAAGAGTTTTGTGAAAATCGACACAGAAGTTTTTCGAATCAGCTGTAAGACGTTTAATATTATCCACCATTTGATTCAAACAGTCTTCATGTCTAGACTGAAATCGCGTAGCGACTTCATCATTTTGAGCTTCAATGTCCCGTTTTCGCTCTAGTTTAGCGTGAAGACCATTAACATCAGAGACGGCTGAATCGGCTTGAGCAACCACCTAAGAAATCCATATATTTTCAGTAACAATCTACTGTAATGTTATTTAATGTAAATACTGTATGAGCCTGATTTGACAAAATTTTTTCCTTTTTCGCATGTTCCGTGACCAAATATTTTTGGACATTACACTCCTGGATAACTTCAGTCAAATGCTTTGATTAAAAAAATAATAATTATTAATTAATTTTAACATAACTACCAGTGCAAATGAACTAACTTTACTGGTAACATCTAAAGTAGTTTTCGTAATAGTTAAATCATTTTCAGTTGTTTGTAACTTAAGAGATGTTGTATTCAACTCTTTTTTTGTAGTTTCAAACAATTCGGTAACCTAGATAAATAATAGGTACAAAATAAACTTTACAATGATTAATATAATAAAAATATCTTACTCTCAAGATCTGCGACTCCAAATGCTCGATGTTCGCTATTCTCTCAGCCATGTCTTTACTTGACTGATTAATTTGGGCTTCCATCGCTCTGAAGTTTGATTCATCAACATAAAATCCATTTTTCTCGCGAGCAGCAACTAAATCCCGTCGAAGTCGTTCAATTTCCGATGTGTACTCCTTTAGGGAAAAAAAGTTCGTCGTATATAGTTCAAAAAACATCCCAAGATATAAATTTAGTAAGTTAAAATGTGCTTTAATTCCTATCCAATGTATAATACAAAAGCTAGATGGGACACTTACTTTAATCAAAGCTTTCTTTGTCATTTTTTGATTGACCTCTGGTCGATTCATGATATTTTTAGCCCTGTGAGCATAATCTAAGGTGCTCAGAGTTTCTTCGAGATTGCATGAAGCAGGCGAAATAGTTGCAATAATAGAAGTTTTAGTTCTACCTCCCAATGAATCTTGAAGAAGACGAGTCAGTTTACTTTCCCTGTGAAAAAATCATACAATTAGTACCCTGTACATTGTAAAATTATCTTACAATTTCACCTATAAGGAACATGCGGGGCCTTCTCAACTAAAGCAGTTATAACTCGACCTAAGGTAAGAAGGCTTTGATTGATGTTCCCCGCTTCTCGGGCTCGCTTGTCTACTGCTCCTGACCGTCCGATGTTTTCACTTCCAGCCAAATCCACAAGATTCAATTTTCCAGTTTTTAATAGTTCTTCACCATCAATTGTGTTTTCCTTTATGTGAATTGTTACTGAAAATACTGAATGCGATCGGCTAGGGAAGAAGTTTTATCAGTTTTAAAATGCCATAAAAACTCAAAATAAATGTAAACCTGGAGTGAGCATTCATCAAAGTCGCAGCAGTTTTTCGTTTCTCAGATCCTCGTTCCATAATTTCGTAAACGTCATCTCTTGTTTGAACCAGCACTTCTTCTAGACCTTGAATTACAACCGAGCCCTTAAAAGTAAAATATATCATTACCGTATTAGTATTTTTTATGTAGGTTGTTGAGTACTTTTCTAGTTGGGTCTTCAAATAAACGAAGTTTCGAGGCGTCGTCGCAAGGACTGAGCAAGTCAAACAACTCCTCATTGTACAATTCCAAAAACGAAACGCGGACAGAATACTCGACATTTTGACTTCCCAATTCTTCAAATAAATGATGAAGGCAACGTGGAATGATTCCTGCTAATGGTTCCTATTTAAACATAAGATGGATGAGTTAGAATCAGTTATAGTTGCAAACACATTTCCTTCTCACATCTTCCCAACTTCGACAGCTTGCACCAGGACTTTTTTCACCTTCCATTGTGAACGTTTTTCCAGTACCCGTTTGTCCATATCTACAAATAAATTCCATTACGTGGCAATCAAAAATGTGTTTTTCAACCATAAAATAATATGGCATTGTGCACTAAGGATATGGTCCAGAGGCCAAGATGTTTAGTTGGACAATTTAACAATTCTAGACACGTGTTTGTGCATACGCCGTACAAATTAAATATTAATAAAAATCCGTTATCTTACGCAAATACTGTGCAGTTATAGCCTGTAAGTACTTCATCCAAAAGTGGACCAACAACCGTTTTATATACGTCGACTTGTTTGGAAGTTGGTGGGAAGGCCTTGTCAAAAGTGAAGGTTTTGGTGAAAACTTTATCATTCGGTCTTTCCCGTACGACAATTTCTCGTTTATCGCTATTAACGTCTACCACTGAGTGGGCATTTTGTTTCCTTTCTTGCTGATTTAAAGGTCTTTAAAAATAAATACAATGTGAACACCTAGTAAGAAAAATTTTTGTTTAAGAAATAATTACCGGCATCGCACAAAAACTTGTATATTCTGATTCTTTTCCTTTTCTTTTTTGGTCTCACGTCTGTAATATGTAGAGGTTGGGGTCTCCATATTTGTCAGTGCAAAGCTCAAAAACCACTTTCAAGCAGAAGCATACGGAGTATTTGCCAAAGGAAACAAAAGAAAACGAATCGAGAGCGAAGTGAAGCGAAAACCGACCGGTGCTTAAACGAAGTTTTAAATTTAACGCACACGATTGACTAATTTGAAATATCCTTTGATCCAATGAGAGTGCTTACTCATCTTACGCACACTTAACCCATTCTTTTCGTTGACGCGTCAGGAAAAATGACGTCATCTCAATCTAATTTTTTTTTAATATTTGATTTTAAAAACAGTGTTAAGTTAAAATTTAAAATGTTTTATGATTGCACGATATAAAATAAATATGAGCAATTTTTCGAGTCAATCATCTAGTTATTACTATTACGATATATTACGTCATTCAAAACAAACATGGCGCCTACCGAGAAGAAACTGCTTTCTCAAAAATTTAGTAAGGATGATAAGGATGACGAAGAAACCTTGGACTGGATAGCTTTAAGGAAAGAAATTAACGCTGGAGCCCCTCAAACTGAAGGTGGTAGAGAAAAAATGATACGAAAAATAAAGGATAATCCACTGGTACCAGTTGGTAGACAAGATTATAGAACGTGAACTTTCAATTCAATAATATTTTTTTTTTGTTAAAGGTTGTTTGACGACGGCTGGAGTCTTAAGTTATGGCCTTTGGTGTATGAGGAAAGGTGACTCGCAGAAGTCCCAAATGATGATGCGAGCCCGCGTGGCTGTGCAAGGACTTACTGTTGGCGCACTACTGCTTGGGATCGTCTATAGTTCTTTCAATAAACCGGAGAATAAATCGGTCACTTAGTTCAATGACTACAATATGATGAATTAGGTCATTTTATATGATGTTGACAACAATCTAGATTTAGATTTTAAATACTTACTTTGTTGAATTGGTTAAAAATGAACTGCCGTATGCAACAACAAGAGTGTGAACTAATTTTCTTTATGAAAATCTGTAATTTACATTTATAAGATTAAACTCAGTGATTAAACTATAACTTATGAACATAAAAGTTTGCACAAAAATTTAAAATAAACAAACGATTCTATAAATACAATGGTTTTTAGGAGATACCACAATGCCCCTCCAAAGACAACTTTGTAATTATATCTGTACATATAGAAAGCAGTTATATGTGTACACGTGCAGAAAAATTACACATTAAACGTATCAACAACATAAACTTTCTACGTGTATCTACTCGGTTATCAAAAAATTAAAAACTATTCGAATGACATTTGACTTACACGCTTTATAATAGTGTAACTGGGATGATGCCCCGGTTACCGCTGTTGTATGAACTGTTGTAGAGCAATAGCTGTTTACTTGAATAAACGCTAAGTTTGTCTAAATTCCTGTTTTAAGTCATTTATTACGTCTGGAAGCACAACCAAAGGCTCACTCCCAGTGGCGAGTCATAGCCACCCATTACCGAGCCACAAATAGGCTGTTTAAAGTAGCACATAATTTTAAATACTTATTCTGAAGTGCATACATTTAAATTTTTGGAATAATAGTCACATGTAATGGCGTCTTTTTCATTGAATATTCTGATTATTCTAACCTGAACCCATAACATTGGGAGATAATATTTTAATCTAAATGAGTGATATCATTCGAAGTACACCGTTTGAAAATAAGCTCAGAGATCCGACTTCTGGAAAATAGTGTACGCTTGCACTGTTTTGTCATATTTGTTATTGCCATTTGAGTAAGCGCGTTTTCGGACAATCTAAATATACATGTTGATAAGTTTGAAACTTTTTAAAATAAATTTTTTTAAAAATATTTTCTGGTGGACTTTATTGTAAAAATTGCAGATTTCTGTAGTTTTCATTTCGAGTCACAGTATGCAGAAAAGTTTTCTGTGGACGTTTCTATTTAATATACATTCATTCGGTTGACCACTGATTTTTGAGTTACCGTAAAAACAAAATTACTTGTTTCACAGGAGTACGCCTAGGCCAAGCATTTGGTGGAGAAAAAAAATCAGTGAAAAGGCTATGTACAGGCTACATAAAGGTGCACCCTGTATGTGTATATCCCCTCCTCTATTCTACTCCACCGTTATGTGTTTGCTGGCGGGCAGTAAATTTATGATGCCCGTTTTCTCCGAACACTCTAACTAATGACACCCTAACTGTTGGACGACTAACAGACAAAAAAAAAACTGTGAATCCGTTTAATTTCAAAAATGCCAAAAAAAAAATTTAAAGATATACCCAAATCAATTTTCATACAACAGATCTTGGCTACTCATCAAAGAATATCGATGATTCGGCCGCATTCTTTGGGCTATTCATTAGTACGAAAAAGAACTAACTTCCCTACACAATAAAGCGTTTGTTTTAACCCGGAAAAAAATGCTCAAATAAACTTTTGTTATAACTTTAATTATAGGCGCTATAAGTTCATACAATTTATTTACAATATTTTTGGTACAGGATTAATAAAACTGCATAGAGTTGAGTTTTAGGTGAGGTAACTATACAGGGGTAAAGCAACTTTTTGGACCCTTCAAAATGTGGTGGAGAAAAATATTTTAACATTTGGAAAAGATTTAAATCTTTAGGGTATAGTTCTGAATTTTTAATTTAATTATAGTTCTGAGTTTTCCTAAGAAAAGGCTTGAGCATGGAGGTTCCTCACTCAATAAAGGGAGGTTTTTATGATATGTATTTAGATTTTCTTTTTTTTTTGTAATCTTAAACTTTAACAGACATCCTACCTTTCTCATATTTTTTTCTGACTTAATGGAAATGTCAATATTTGACAGGCGGAAAGTAAAGGAGAATATTTATAATTTAAAATATTTAAATATTTGTAAGTAATATAACTAAAATAATAAGCCGATTTTAAAATTTGCAAGCTGTCTATGATTCTATTTACAGAGTGAGAATCAAAGTCACTTGGTTGAGTTATGTATGATGTTTGCCCTTGGTTGTCACAGCAGAGCTTCAAACACCATCATGCCACGTGTGATGCATTCGTCCTGAAAATTAAAATTACAATTATTCAATAGTAATTTGGTATAAGATGTTGATAAATATTTATAGTTTTTCCTAAGAAGAAATTTTAAAATGTAATTGAAACATGTCAACATGCTTGATCGATAGTTTGTAAAATTTCAGAACATTTTTTTTTCTTGTGGGAAGAAATGACACGAAAGCACGCAAGAAACTGCTCCCATTTAAATATATGTTTTATATGAACTGAAACATCAATTGCTTGGAAATGGTATATTATTTTACCAAAGTAAAACAATTTACCATCTTTAAACTGCTAAAATAAATCAGTCAAATTGTAATTTGTTAGAGAGTGAATTTATGCTTGCAATTACGATGTAACGATGAAGGAAAATAGATCAATTTCTATCGAATTCCATTTTCTATGTGGCAGGTCCTCGGCAATCTTACGTCATTAAGGACGTGTGAATTGAATGACGAAAAATAGAAAAAAAATTCATTTCCCTCACCAACGAGACCCAAGAACACTCGTTGCAAACTTATTGAACAGCAAATGCAATAAAAGACCAGATTACAATAAAACATAAGAAAAACCTGGAAACCACTCAAGTTTTGCAATAAGATTCCCCGTTAAAGCGAAGAGGAGACGAATGTACCTGCATACAAGAATGAAGAAATTCCTCAACGGTAATGATCCCGTCTCTATTTAGATCCATTTTCTGAAATCAGTAAAAAATGGTTTCAATAATTTTAGAAAATATAAAAATGTATTAAAGGGACGTTTCATAATAAAGGAGCCGAGCAGATTTTCTATCTTCTGCAGCACCTAATCTTTATCTCAAGAAACTCATTCCCTAATGACACTGTGTGAAAGAAAGAAAAAACTTTTTGTCCATTAGCTTCTATTGACAAATTTTTTCTGCTTGTTGCAAACCATTGACCATTGTAACCAATGTCAGACCTCTCGGCACACACATTAATTAACCAGATTCTTTTCACGTCAGAATGTTTTACGAGAAAATATTTTTTTTTTACCGGGAAAACCTTCTCAACGTGATCACGGGCAGTACGATCGTCAATAGAAGGCGACGCATGGCCCATCATAGCGTAGATAGAGGAAATGATCTCCAGTAATTCTTGTTTGGTGACATATCCATCTTTGTTGATGTCATACAAGCTGAAGGTCCAGCGAATTTTTTCATCCATACTACCCCGCACAATTACAGATAAGGTTGACAGAAGCTCCTATCGAGAAAAAGGAAATTCATTATTCACATGTCATCTTCCAAGTGAAGATGATGTGTTGTTACATAATTAAGTTTTTGGAAAAATTTTTTCCGGGTCGTTAAAAATACAAACTTAAATTTGCCATGAACAGTTATTTCAAAAAGATTTTTGTTCAAACCTTTTTTCTTTACACATTACACGTTATTGACGTCAGACGTCGAAACGAAAAAAAAAAGAATCAATAGACTAAAGTAGAACACGTTTACTGGATTTAAGTTTAACTCTTTTTGAGAAGGGAAAATTAGATTTTTAAAAATACAGGACCTAACATATAAATTCTTTCTCATTTTTCATTCCCTTATGTTCGCACAAAAGGAGAAAATGAAAAATGGTAAAAAGGTCAAATTTCATTAGCAGAATTTAAAAAGGAACATTATTGCCGCTTTACAACACTGAAATTCAGTACGTTGGGTAATTACATTTTCTCTATGACATGCCCACTGCAGTTTCCTAATGCGAGATAACAGTCACTAGCTACAAATTTCGCTCAAAGTCCAAACAATTTCAACTATAACACGTAAAGAGAAAAATTCTCAAACTTTTATCAACAGTTTACATATTTAACTCTTCATCCTGAATCAATACTTTATGTCAAATCAAACGAGAGGTGTCATAAATGGAACTATCTATGGAAATTGAGCAATCACAAACACAACCATTAAAGCTTAACATGTAAGGGTTAAAAAAACGTCAATCACCTCAAAATTGACACATCCATTTCTAGTTTTATCCAAAGCATTGAACACATGATGTGCGTAAGGTCTGGCATCTGTACAAAAATGAGTTAAAATAGTCAATACATTGAAAATCACTCATACAACAGTGCTGCATATCTTATTTAAAAATGTCAAATATGTCTCTCAAAATAAATATAAAATTTGACTTGAATAAATCTCGGATAAGTGCTCTTTAAGGCTATAGAAATCAAATATTCATCTTTTTGAATCTGAATGGTCGAGTGCAATTAAAAATGTATGCATCATTTGCATAACCACATGATTGCCTCAATTTAATGCGCGTGATGTCCTTCCTCTGACCTTTTGACTATTCAATCTCACATACATATTTTGATTTCAACCTGAACATTGCAATAAAAATATTACCAACACAAACAATGGTCAAAATTAGATTTTGGTAACAAAACGCTAGAAGTTAAATTTAAATTTGTTTAACTTTAAAAAACAAACTATTTGAATATTTTAGTTACCACCAAGCGGGAAAAACTGGCCATAGATTTCCTTGAAAGTTTCTTCGTCAATGGTTCCGGAGGGACATTCCTACAAGTTAAAGACATAAAAGAAACTACACACACAAAACAACAAGCGAAAGAACACTTAGCAATGGTTCGTTTAATGAGAACAAAAGTGGAAAAAAAAGATACAGGCAAAGTACGAAGGCAAATGATGGACTTAATGGAGAAGCAGAACTTATAAAAAAAATAAAGGTAATTAAGTGCGAAAAATAATTAAAACTTCACAAAGTGAATTCAATTAAAGTTTTTTAGAGAGAATAATAAAAAAATAAGTGAGAAAGAGAAAGTGAATTCCCAATGCTGGCACCCGACATCTTTAAACCTTTTTCTTCTCCATTGCCGACGCTCTTATCTTTGAAATGTAAAGTTCCACATCGGAAGTTGAAAGCAAGAAGATTTTTACAGAATTTCTACAGGGATACTCGGGCAGAAGAGAAAATCGATTCTTCACTCAGTCAATGTCAAAACTTCATCTTGCCTAATCATAGATTTCGCTTTTACACCAATGATGCGGCAAATGGAGTGTGCGCAGTGTCAAAAGAGCACACGGCAGA
The DNA here is from genome assembly GCA_034686365.1 of Pachymerium ferrugineum. Lineage (NCBI taxonomy): Eukaryota > Metazoa > Arthropoda > Chilopoda > Geophilomorpha > Geophilidae > Pachymerium > Pachymerium ferrugineum. Next base: position 28,293 of record JAQGAS010000633.1, on the reverse strand, counting down.
AAGGGGCTTAGCAATAAATGGGTTGAATGTGTATCAAAACGAAAATTCCCCATCTGGATGCAACCGCATGTAAAATGACACATTCCTCGCATTGTCCTATAATGTCAATGCTTAGCATAATTTGAAACGTATTTTGAATAGAAACCAACACAAAGGAATAAAGTGTGATAAGAAAGCTCTCTGTTATTCGAACAAGTGACAGTTTGGTGCAGTTGTGGGAGTACATTAAATGAAATTTGTTGCAGAGGCATCCAATAAAAGGAGGAATTTGTGGCACAAATTATTGTCACAGAAACTCTCTAGCCGTCAGAATTAAATGAAACCTATCTGGTCCAAAGTGTCAAGGATAAAGGAGAGGATCACAAATTGTCACCATAACTTTCTCTTACATCAAGAGTAGGGTTGTTCCTTGGTTTCGTCTCATAAAATAAATCAATTTTACTTTAAGAAAATTTCTACGTCCTGGACAATGGCTCCACAGTGATCTACCTTTAACACTCTACCTCAACGGAAAATTTAGAGCTTAAGTCTTTCCTGTGGGGGATATAAGATGACTCCTAGGGGAATCTGGCGAAAAGAATTTACACGAGATGTACCTGACCTAGATAGCTGCAGGAGAGGTGTAAAATGTTCGTTGTAGAATTTTATATTACGTGTTGCTTAGAGATGGGAAAAACTAAGTTTTCGCTTGTCTCGTTAATGTGTTATGGATCTCGTTCAATGATGTCATTTAAACTTGAGTAGAGCTTTTTCATTACGCGGCTTTTCTTTTTGAGTGTTCCAATGGCACACTTTCGAGTTTGAATAAAAGCTCAAATAGGAAAGCTCAACTTATCATACTATCGTATCGACTTTTGAGCCAAATTGCTTTGTGTATCTGTTCCAGACCAGTTTACAACTACCATATTTTGCCGGATAGTTGGCAAGAACAATTTATAGGTTAGTTGAAAACAAGCTAAGTAGAAAAGTTAAAGATGAACTACAACTATGAAAGAAATGCAGGATTAATATTGAATTCTTTAATCGCGCCATGAAATTGCTAAAAAGCTTTTTCATTATCTACAAAAGCACTGTTTTCTTGTCTGGTCTTTACTTATTAAGTCATTTAGTGCTGTTTGTTCAACATATAACCAGCCATTTTGTAAATTAAATTCCTCTCGAGGCGACAAACAAATTATTCCTTTGTGATATGCATATAAGCATGAAAAAAATTAAATTGGATGCAGGCCCATGGCAGAGCTGGAATCATCCAATTATCCGAGATGTTCACATTAGGAAAAAAAAAATTCTCAAAAATAAATCACATTCTCAATTGAATTTTGTCATGTTTCAAAATCAATATTTTAAATTATTAATAACATGAAGTGTCTCTTGAACAAAACGTGAAGGGAAGTTCCAATTAAGTGAAAGATGAGAATTGAAATTTAACCTGTTTAAAACCTCGGTACATGTGCTGTATCTCTTTCCTCGTGAATTTAGTTTGACGGCAAAGTGCGTCCAATCCCTCGGGTCTGTGCCTGACAACAGTGTCCATGTCTCCGTCCTCGTGATCCGAACCTGAAAATGGGAAGAATATTTTTAACTCCAAATCTCAAGAGAGTCTTCTTTTACGGTCACTAATATCTTCAACTACATTTGATACAAAGAAATATTCACTTTCATATGACATAACGCGTTTTTATTAAAAAAGGTTGGATGGTTTGGGTAGAAATCACATTATTTTCTCGTAGTTAAAGCTAGGCTTGTTTGCGGCATTCTAAACAGACCAATTCTACAATCACATTATACGCATTGTAGTCGTGAAACACGGTTTTACAAGCCTCAATCAGTAGTCGCTAATTAAATTCCACAAGACCAATTTCCGTAAACGAAGAATGGAATTAATTACTCGAACAGCGTCTAAATTAAACGCTATGCCAATCATTACGGACAACAGTTCGTCTTTAAATTTTAAAAAATTCAATTCTCAGACGTGAAATGGTCCTATTTTCTTTTTTCTACTTCAACAAATTCAATTAAAAAATCTAGGAATATTCACCTTCCCAAAACAGATAGCATTCAAATCAACAGCTACAGGTATAATAAAGCTGAGCAAACTACCCAAAGATTGCAGAACCACCTTCGGAACCACCTTGCAGCACCTTACACCATTTATGATCGGATTTAACATTGTTTCACTAACACACAAACCCATAATTAGCATTAATTGCTGTTTAGGTGCTCGAAAGATATTTCTTATACCGTTAAAATAAACGGATTAAATTTTTCCCGGGATGTAGTGCATGTTCCATCATCGGCTCCCATCCCGCGATATTACAAATTAAAATTTCTATCACGTCCCCACAACTATTTCCGACAAGTTTTGAAATTAAAATTCGCAAAATAATTGGATTGAAGGAAAAACGTGTGCCTTTTCCTTCCAGCTACTCACCGCGCAGCACAACGGGTCCGAGCGACGCGAGCGTCTGCTCGTTCGGGCGCACGCACGCGCTTTAGGTCCGCTGCGCTTTCGATCGACACACTAATTACTCAAGGGACCCCCTGGCTCTGACGGGCAAGGGTTGGGGCCGGACGGGGTTTGGCTCAACTGTATTAGATGAAATGGAGAGATATGATCTCTCAACTTTTTCTTTTATTATTTTTTTTCTGATAAATTCATTTCAACATTATGAATTGTAAAACCATTTCAAACTAAATGACGTCATATCATTTTTAAAGTAATACATATTTTTTGGGCATTGATAATTTAAAAATGTTTTATTCAGTTACTTTTCCTTTTCAACATATCGATTTTCTTATCTTGATGTTTTTCTTCTTTTCTTTGCAATTCCATGCCTCCTTTATCTTTTATTTCTACCTGTGGCTCCGAGAGGTACCTTATTTTGAGGCTCTCAGGTGAAAAAGATGAGTAGCTATATCCAGTTGTGAACCAGTTTTGCTTTTATCGATCTTTATGTTCTTTATAAAGTTGAACGCGCATACATGATCACGTATTTACATAATTCCTATCATAAATAACTTACAGTGATGCAAATTTTCACACATCGCTATTTATTCTTAATATTACGTAAACTTACTCCCACATTCTTACTTAAGTTTTTTCTCTCTCGAAATTCCATCAGGAAGAGAGCTTTGCTATGTCATGAAATATTAAATAATCAAATACAATTCTTTAAGCAGCTTTACGTAGCCACACTTCTAATTAATTTTTCAAGCTTTTAAGCACCAACGTACTTTATCAACGAATACGAAAACAGGTTCTATATATAGAAATAAATTTTACATTTACAATATAAATCCGAACACAGAAAAATATTTAATAATGTCCAAAGAATTTTCAACTTTTCTCAAATAACAAAAGAACTTTAGTCTATTTTTTGATGACCAGCCCCACTAATAAAAATCTCTGGTCCACGTCTTATGAGACGGAACTTATCCAAGGTCAACATTTAACTCTTTAGAAACTTCATCTGAAACTCACGCTTCAGTAACCGCGATTACGAGCAAAATTCGTGATAGGGGGTCATGAACGTGGGTGTTGGAAAGGTGCAGTAATACCAAAGTCAGTTTTCCACATTCAAGATTAGAAGGGGCAGTGGGGTGGCAAGTAATTGCTGTGTTTCTAAGATCATCGATCAAATGCAATGTGAAGAGAAAAGCAAATTCAAGAGCATCAACTTAATCAGTATCAGTGATCAATCACACCGTAGGGTTTGTGGCATGACATGAAAACCACAACACGTCACACGATGGTGATAGGGATAGCCTGTTGTGTTCTTAATCCTACAAATTACATCCTTTCATCAGCTTCAAAATAAAGTACCCCCTTGCAGAAAACTTTCAGGTAGATACCGAGAGTCAATCGATAAGTTGAAAAAACTCTCGCAAGGGTAAAAACATCAAACTTGGGTTTTAATGATGCCTGCAATATCTAGAAAAAATGTTATGTAAATAAGAAAATATGCTTTATCCTTATTTATGTTTAGGTGAAAATGAAAGTTTATTTTTCCCAAGATTATTAACTTTCAATTTTTCTAATGGAAATATAATTTGAAGTTATGGTAAAAAGATAGTGGTTTTTTTCCCCTTTAGAACTAGGTCATTACTTGAACTTAGTAGGTTTAAAATATAAAATACGAGTTTACTTTCCATTCATTAAGTTATTTTACGTAAAATAACTTTAAAAATCAGTTTTATCTTCTTTTGTGAAACTTTGACTAAAGCTAGTCTCTTTAAATTATGCAGCTCAGCACATTTCTACGATCCCATTAAACTTCTCTTATTACAGGATGCGGCGTTTCTGACATAGTATTTTGATATCTCAACCGCTAAGAAAATAGGAGAAGTGGCTTGTGGCAGAATAAAAAAGTTTTCACTTCGACAACACATCTGTGGAACGGCATGCAGAAACAACTTATTTAAAATTTAATGTCATTGAAAACACGCGGCATCCCGTGTAGTGGAGAATAAAAAAGCAATGACGTAAGAGATAAGATTGTTTGTATCAAACGGACACTTAAGCGTATATTTTAACTTGGATATTACTAAAATGTAAATATATTATAACAGTTCAGTTTATCAAATCTCTTATAATACGATTAAATAACAAAAAGCACCGCCTTAAGCTAAAGGTACTTCCCTGCCCGACAATTAACTTTTTTTTAAATGAAACATTCGTCTCGTGGGTAACGAAACGTGTAATTGAATACCAAGTAAACTGGCCGCAACCATAACATGTGCACACATTTATTTTTAAACTCAGCTAATAATAATTAATGAAATGTAAATGTAAGCTCTCTAAAGGGAACAAACTTTTCTTTTTATTTTAGGTTGGAAACTATATTCTGATTAGACATGGAGACAAGTTTTTGCAACAGCTGTGTAATAAAATTCAGTTTTTAAATTTGGTCGAATACTCAAAAAGTTATAAAAAAAGACATTTGAAAAAAATTTCATCCAGAATTTAAAATTTATGCTGATGCATCATCACGAGAAAAACGAATCTCTACAGTCTGTCATTCCTGATGTCACAAAGAGGAATTAGAGTCATTAATACGATAGCACACCCAAATGTATACGCTCAGAGTCGTTACTCGCAGCACCAGCTTACAAACTGTGCTTTTGATGACACTAATTAGTGTAACGAGCGCACATGACACGTTACAAACACTCGTACGTCGATGAGAAAATGCGTTTAGGTTGGTTTGCGAGATAAAAATGCTTATTAAATTTCACAATTTCCATATCTACATTAAAATTACCTTTAAAAGAGGATATAAAAAATATGCTTCTATTCATGGCACGTTTTGCATGTACAATGCTATTTCCTGTGCATAGAATTTTAAGATAATGAAATCAAAAACCTAGTGGATTTTAAATTTCAAGCAAACAGTATATCCAAAGGTACATAACACGTCTGCAATAACAGATAAAATATTTTTTTTCCAAAAGTTTTCACCACATGCGCCTTTTTTATCGACGCATGGTAAAAAATAAAAAAGATGTAAATGAAACATTCGATTAATAAAGAGATCCTTTATGTAAGTTTATTACTAGTACTTTTGCCTCAGTTTGGCGATAAAAAACCGGTTTTAACCGGATAGATGTATCACAAATTTCTTTTGAAGTGTTGGTTTTAATTGTACTAAAGGTTAGTAGGAGAAATTTAGGAAAAAGATATAACCTGGATCCACATAACCGTTTCTTTAAATAGCCTATAACACGTGAAAAGTGAATATTGCTTTAATGGCATTGAGTAAAAATGCTTTTCTTAACATTTATCCCACAAACGGCAGTCGTCTTGGTTTTCCAATATTTTTTGCCTTAAATATATATGATCGATAGTTTTCTGTTCCATTTACAGACAAAAGTGAAAATTGAAAGATTTCTTCGTAAAACATAATTACATAGCATTCTCCTGCAAATTTCAACTTTTAAAAGACTTTATCTGTATATTGCCTTATCCTAAACCTGCTAATATTGATCAAGACGTGCTTACGACATCACTAGTTTTATTAAAAACCAGGTTTAAAATCGATATATGTTCACATGAATGTAGTTTTCTAATCTTTGGGATTCCACTACTAGAAAAATTCTTGTTTAGGTCATTTTCGGAAAACCATTTCGGAAGAATTTGATATTCACAGACATAATACGTCGCTGTAAAGAAACTTATTTTAAATATTCATTTTCGTGCAAAAAAAGTTCTAAAAATATAGCCATTTCTTTCACGTTTCCTTACTTCCCATCTTTTCAGGACGTCACACGAAACATGCAATGTCACTCAAAACTTATTTAAAGTAAGAAATAATAATAGGGATGAAGCGTCAGAATTGACAAGAGGAAATGGAAAACTTGGTTATTATAGCATTCATACCTGCTTAATTCTCACAACTGATCAATTCCTTATAGGTTTTCCTACAAGGTTTCCGATAATATTAACATTCGTTCATTATCTATACACTGTGTTTCGTCTAAGTAACCTGTAAACAACTTAATGGCGTTGTTTTTGTTTATACTTAAATCAATTTACTTTCGCTCCAATTACTAACCCTTAAGCCTAGAAAGTTTCAACAAATGAATTGAATAAACATTAACTTGTATTTGACAATCTCTTAAATTAAGGTGACCTCAAATCCAACCTTGGAGGCTTTAAGTTTTCAATTAACTGGTAACAATGGACTTAAATGCTCGGAAAAATTTTGAAGTGCGTAAACCGCGAAATTAATTTATTTAATTCGAGACTCATTATTTCTACCTCAAGTATCGCTTTAATTTCCCATTCTTTAAATATTCTTCTGCACAATTTTCAATTAAACAAAAGTTTGATCAATGCAGGAGAGAGCCTGTTGCATTCCTGAAGGTATTATTTAAAACTTTGAATTGTAAATTCGAAAGAAGAAAAATAAATCATAAAAAATACGACCCAAAAAATGCTGAATGTAAAAATATTGAAAGATGACTACTTACATTCTGAACCTCTTTTCCGCCAACGGTCGAGAACTCGCTTCCCGAACGTGACACTGCTGAACATCGCACTGCACGCGCATCAAGCTCACCCGGAGCACCCAAATGAGAGCACGGAACAAGGCGAGAGAAAGTACGGGGACATCGATCGAACAGCCATCAACCAACCACACCGCTCGTATACAACTCAACGCCCACTGGAAATATCTGCGAAACGACAAATAATAAACGAAATCCGATTTAATGACCAATATAAATGTTTCGTTTTTCGATTTAATTGTCGTACGACACTTTTTGACATTTCCAAAGAAATATTGATTTGTTTCTTAATAGTCGTGATAAAGGAGTTGTCATTTTTAGGGATCACAACTTCGGACACTTTTAATCCATTGGAATTGTTTACCTTCATTCTGTCATGACTGTTTGACTTTTGATTTACGAATGGAAAGGTGGAATCAATGAATGAGCGGTGTTGTCATGTAGAAAAGCACATCCACCCTCAGGAAACATAGAAACACGCGACTCGCGTGACAGCCACACTAAGATATCAAAAGAAATTGATTAGTAGTTTAGTGTTTTAATATCTACGTGACACATTTTCAGTAGAAAATAATACCAACGCCAAAACATATGAAATTAAACTTTATACGACGGTTTGAAAAAATAATTACAGATGGCTGCTATAGAAGCCAGGTCAATCGCAATTAATAAACAGATAATGTGATTTAAAGTTTCATTGGAAAAATGGATTAAAAAGTCAATTTTACAAATTTTAGTGTATACATTTGTATCAAAAATCAATAGGAATTTTTAAACAGCCATCTTGTTTAACTGTTAATCTTTATATAAAATTTAAGATATTTACCATAAACGTTAAAGTTACTTTACCGCTAGATGGCAGCACAAACATGTAACTATAGCTTTAAAATTTTTTTAGTTTTATTTTAACTGCATACAAAATACGCGCAAAAATAATGTTCGTAAACTTCATTTTTTATTTCTTGGCCTTTTTTGTACTCTTACGCCCAGCTGGTTTTTTCCTAAGGTAAAATATTTTCAATGATCGTAATTAAAACAACCTATAATTCAAATTTATTTACGGTTTCTCTGGCGATTCAGCCTCAAAATCAGGGTCATTATTCTACAAATAAATAATTTGTTAAGAATACACGTTATCAAATAATTAGTTAAAAGCTTTACCTCGTCCTCTGTACTAATATCCATCTTTGGCATCTGAGATTTAAAAAAATAAAATCGAAAGAAGATAAAGAATTGTTTCAAATTTAAATTAAACGTGCTTACTTTCTTAACATTGCTCGCTTTTCCATTTTGAAGCTTTCGTTTATTGTCTTTAGCCGGTTCTGGCATTTCATCTTCCTTTTCCTCCTCTTCTTCGCCATCCTCCTCCTCAGCGTCCTCTACTTTTGCATCCAAATGCTCAGAAACAGATTCATACTCGTCATCTTCTTCATCACCAGCGTATTCTTTGGAAAAATTAATAAAATAATACTTGAATCTTCATAGAAAATGCTATCAATCATTTCTTTTCATACCTATGACATGCTGCCCACTAATGTAGACTGGTCCTGATCCAGAAACTAATCGAAGCGAACACACTTTTGGAACGTACACTTCAATTCTAACCTGCGTAAAAAATTAAAAACGGGCAAAATTATTTTCCTCACCCAGTATAATAACAGCGAGTATAACTCACCTGATTCATTTCGCCTAGTTTCAAATGGAATAGCGGTTGTTTAATAGTTTCGCCAGAGAAACCTAAGGTTTCAATCTCTACAACGTTTAATTCACCATCTGATGATTCACCTATTACCGCCTGAAATGATAAATTAATATTGTATGCAGTTCTCACTCACATTTCATGTTTCTCATACAGTTTTCAAAATTAGGTTATGAGCTTCCTCAGTTTCATCTTCTACTTCTGGTTCCCAATGAATCTCTTTTTTTTCTTTATTTAATTCGCAACCTTCAAATAAAATTTTCCACGCGAGCTTAGAATAATTGTAGTGTTAGTAATTTGAATTAAATACTTACCCCAGAAAAACTCGCTATTCAACGCCATTTTATTCGATGAAACTTTTCGCGCCTTCGCTTCAAAAATAAGCCTAATCGGGTGAGTTTTCGAATGATTCACACTGAAAGGCGTTTAATACACAAATTTGAATGCCACATGCTTTATCGTACATTTTTCGCGAATTTTAAAATGTTTCAACCAACCTTACCAATAATTTTAAAGTGTAGATGTCTAAACGGTGTCTGCCTGCTATTCCAGCTCAGACAAACGTGGTCGTGGAAATTGCTTCGACTGAGCTTGCGCAGCGCTGCCGGAACATAACTGCTGGCATGTGGCGCCACCGAGGAGGAGCATTAATATTCACACTTCCTGTCGTCTGCTCAGGTGAATTTGAATTTGCTTTTTAACATAAAAAGATTTTTACATTTTTGAAACTGCTTCCCGAATTTTTCTTACTAAGACTGTTTTTTCATTACCAGAATTGTGAAGTGTTATGTGCTCTCATTCTCAAATGATTTAGTACAGACAGAAGGCAAAATTCTGAACAGATCATTTTTTCTGTTCAAGTTCAATAGTATCAAGAGTATATAGAAATTACTTATTTCTGTTATAACTGTTATTTCTGTACACTCTTGATAGTATTACTATTCAAACCCTGCCGAAAATAAGCCAAATATAAAACTCCTGAGCAGGTGCGTTGTATGAAATTCCACGGATATTCAGAAACCGTAGAGATTCAAATCAGTGGCCAACTTTCCTTGCCTACTTTTCGGTCTTTATACTTGTGGAGGTGGCTAAAGATACTCATAGATGGTTATCAAGCCACTAGAAAATTTCGAAAAATGTGTCTGAACGTGAGTGGATTAACGAGTGGCTTATTAACAATAATCATACAAATTTTGACTTAAAACAACCCAATAGTTTAGATAAAACAATTTGGAAATACAATTTGCATTACGAGCAGCAGCGCCATCCGCGCCAGCTTTGCGCATAACTAGATTTTTCCCTTAATCTCATAGTTCGAATGAGCAATGAAACTTATTTACTTATTGATCTTACTTATTAACTGCAATTTAAGATCGAGTAAATTAGAACAAGTCATTTAAAAAATACGACTATGCGATCAATCTTTAACAAACAACGCTCCAACATTTTTCAGCAAATGATATTGCCAAAACTATTGATGCACTTTTAGCAAAACTATTTTACAACACCATACTTTATTTAACGTACATTAATATTATAAGATAAGTTTTAAAATTAATATTGAATATTAATCAAAGAAGGAAACTTAAATTAATTTGCTTTGCTGGTTAACAATCTTACTTTTTAAGGTATAAATAGAAATTATATTTACGTAATACCATTGTCCCGTCTGTAATGTCCAACGTAAAATTTACAATAAGCGAATTTCATCTAAACTGCATACATTAATTTCACTTTTATTTAACGAAGTCATAGAAAACTCCAATTGCACTAACACGTTGCCCTGTTTCGGCACTAGAGTACATTACCATCTCGAAGCGCATAAAGTGTCACGAGCAGTGTGCTATTGGCACAATCTAACAAGACCGGTATTGCGAGCTGCTGCTTCTGGCTTCAACCCGGATATAAGTTTGGCAAAGAAAGAGTGACAGTTTCATTTAATGGATTTGATTGGCAACTTAAAAAAAAATTAATATCGGGCATCTCTAACTGACACTTTCAAATAACAGCGAAACTTTTACCATCAAAATAGATGTTTTAGCAAAACAAACCATAAGAACTGAAAAATCTCAACTTGTGATTCAGTGTTTCCAAAAAAAAAATAGACTACAAACTAATTCACCTACTCAACAACTGTCAGGAACTGTGTGGTAAGTCAACTTTTTGTCATACTACAATCAAATCATGAACGCATCGAACCGCCTTACTACTCCTTGACAAAACATGCTGGGTTTTCGTTATAACGTTCTTTGTGTCTGTAAATGAATTATAGACGGGCAATGCGCAATTTCAGGTCTATTAACTAATCAAATTATTTTTCACTAAAGACTACATTTGACTCAATTTTCGCGATTCTGTAATGTGTAAACAGTTTTAGTAGTAACTGCTGACATTTTTTCTTATCGACGGCAAAACATAGCCCAAATTTAATCGGACCTTACCGAACAGCAATGAGCACGCTTGGGTGATCGAAGTGGGTGTGATCATCAAACGCCAATTTGTGTTTGAGCTTACATTTACAGTCTAATAATCGTTTATTTAACATATCACGTATCTAATTACCAATAAATTACTTCGTATAGAATTGCAATCAGTAAATCTTGACTAATGGACTCACTATCAATTAATAAAACGTTACATTGCTGCTACAACAGGTTGTTGTGCTTGCAGATATTTTCATCTGTCATAAACCATTTATAATTATTTAACCCAAACTATTTGAAATGTCAGGTGAAAGTAGTTCTATTAAGCCCGTCCAAATTTCGTGTACACCTCTGTAGGTGTGAAGTAAGTGTTCGTGAAACATGGATTCCTAGAAAGTGTAGCTTAGTTACTTGGATCTATTTTGGGTGTAGTGGGACACCTTTCTTGGAAATTACTGTACATTGTGAGGGGTAACCACATCTTTTGATGGGAACACTTTTGCTGAAAATTATCGTTTGCCAAAAATTCAACGCAGTCAGAGTTACACGATAAGAATCATAGTATACCATTTAAAGTAATGCATTTACGTTAGTAATTGGTAAAAAAATAAACCATCAAAGGCATATTTAATATGCAAATGAATTACACAATTACGAATTGATAGTACAAACCAAGCCATCCTAAGACGCAGAGTGCAGAAAATAAAGACTTAAGGTACAAGCTATTTTGGAATACCTTTTTTTTTTAGCAACTACAATCACAAGGAAGACGCAGAGTGCAGAAAATAAAGACTTAAGGTACAAGCTATTTTGGAATACCTTTTTTTTTACCAACTACAATCACAAGGGAGACGCCTCTCGAAATGGCAATATTAAAGTTTGAAGGAATTAAGACACCAGACGAGTTTGTCACACATTATTATTTCTTAATCTGTTCCTTTAATACACTATAACGTATGAAACAATTTAAGAAACAATACATTAATTGCAGGCAAACCAATTTTTTACATTTACCGTATATTTTTCCAATGAATTGTTTAATTTTAAAGGGTACTAATGCTTGACAAACTTATTTGGTGTCTCAATTATATTGAAATTTTATTATTGCTATTTTTATCATATACGCTATTGCAACACTGTCACCTCAGAGTCGTCTAGAGGTATTTCAACAAAACTGTAGCAAAACAAGTTAGTTAATCTCGACTCGCAATAGCAATAGCCTAGCACAGGGTTTTAGCGTGTGTTTACCTGCACATCAGTCTCAATTGACACGAACGCTAATTGGAATTGATAAAAATACAAAATGAGATTTAAGCTTAACTTGAAGCATGTTAGTGTACACTAATATATGCAAAGTTAGAATACACCACCTCGTAACATTACTGAGGTAGATTGGAGCACCTTGTAGTACAAGAAAACATCTTTTACTATTTGACGATGGTAATGAACCCCTGTAAATCTATCTATACCCAAAGACAGATCTGTATACCTTAAGGATTCCTAATCCCGGGGGTGTATTACACATTAGATGTGATTACATTCTCTTATGACACCCTAGAGGTGTCATCGCATTCATAAACAGTATCTAAATAGAGACAAGACAATAAAACCTTTAAAAGCCACCAGATATTCCCATTTACATCTTTCATTTCTAACAGTGACCATAAATATGAAATACCTTTTTATTAATAAAACCGAAGGGGAAGGATCCCGTTTCTGCCTTGAACCTAGCTTTTCCACTACAGTGATTAAACAAGACTAACACGCTAAAAACACTGAGAAACTTCCAAGTTTCACTTTTGCTCGAATGAACATCTTGACCTGAGGGGTCTTCAATTTGAAACTGAGCAATCCCTTAGCTTTGGCTTAAATAAACCCTTAAATTATCTCCGTGCGAACTAGAAGAATTATTCCACATCTGTCTAATTTGCACCTGTACTAGAAACTGGAAAAGGTCTCATCGAAGAAAATGTACTCCTCCTCCTAATCGATCATCATAACCCTTTGTGTTCAAGCAACACAGGAGACGGGAAACCCTTCAACGTATAGCATAATTGAAAATATTTTATACATTTTTAAAGCCCTACAATAAAGTAATGGTTTAGCAAAATTAAGAATTAGAGGTCTTATTGACGGTGCAATATTTGAGTGGCATGTAAAGTTTGATTGAAATCCATTTTACAATGAACGCTGTATAATCATGGTTCAATTTGTGCCAGCTGTGACACAATAACGTATTATGTCATAAGAAGAGAAGTAGGGGACTATCTTTATATCTCCATCAAAAACGGAAACCGTTAAATTGGGTGATAAGACAAAACTCGTAAAGCAGTGGAAATTGGGAATTACTTAACGACTGTATGAAAAGCCAATAAAGACACAATAAATAAAAATTGCTCTTTTAAAAATAAAATACACCTGAGTAAATAAGAACCGTCAAGAGCCCAACCAAGAATGAATTGAAAAGAATTAAGACTCATTCAAACTCGCACGCATGACATACTTTTATTTTTGAAGTTATTTTTACGGGGAGCAACATGCTTTTAAAAAGCTTTTTTTTTATATATTTTTTATACGTCATAATTCTAGTTGAGTTTTTTTGTGTCGTTGCACTAAGGAAAAGAATAGCAACTCACCCAATCTAGTTCCTTTGCTAACAAGTGAAGCGTTTTTATTGAAAACTTTTGTCTTGTGTTTTATGTGAGTGAACAGCCCAAATGGAACGTTTCACTATCCCCGAATAAACGCCAAACGAGTAGACGGGTTGGTTAAAACCGGCGACGCAACGGAGCCTTGTGAAAATTCTCATGTATTTTTTTATATTAAGATGTTAAAGGTTTAGATTTTCTTTCAATTCAAGCATGTCACGCGTCATGGAGACTCGTACGTGCTTAGAAAGCAAAATAACTCACATACACGCCTCCGGTACATCACCGCATGGAACTATATATACATACACTCACAAATACTCTTTTACTCCTCTTAAGGGTCTACTGTATTTTAATATCTATTTTTCTTTTTCTTTTGTCATCAATATAGTCAAAACGTGCAGATGTAAGCGCTTTTCCTTCTACTTGGAAAAAAAAAAAAACAGAAACTCAAAATTATAGAAAGTACTATCTTGCGTGTTGGAGAAATCCAAGAAATGTACAAATCTTGCAATACACGAGAAAGCTTTTTCAGGTCTTTTTTGAGGGGAAAGTGGTTATGTAAGAAATCGGTCCACTTCTTGGATGAGCTTCCTATTAGCGTGAGAAATCGGCAGAACTAAGCGTGAAAAATACGAATCATGAAAAATTCATGAAATTCAATGAAAATTTATACATTTAAGTAATTGAAAAATTAACAATTGGGGAGCATGCGCTGACTTCCGATAATGAGATTTTTATACAGATTTTTTTTTTTTTTTAAACCAAATGAGTGTAAGAAAATTTCTTACCCTTCCCAATTTACCTTAACTGAAAAATGTTTTCGAAGAAAAAAAGCCATGAAAAAAAATGTGAAAATCAATTTGTCACATAGTAGAAATGCAAAAGAGCTATTAAAGCCTGGTAAAAAAAGGACAAAAGGACACAAGGAGAAAAAGTGATTGCAAACTTTTTTTTTTAAACACGACATTTCAACACAATCGGGCACTCATTCCACGTTTTCTACGTCCCTTCAAAGATTTATGCACCACTGAACTTATAAATGGAAAGACTTGGTTAAAAGAATCTACTTTACGTGATTGCAAATTTAATTCTGTCACGACTGACAAGTTCCTGCTTCCCTTTAAAAAAATTCACTCTGAATAACCTTATTAATTTACGAGTACACGACGCTCATTTTCTAACTTTATATTCATTTATCTTTGTTCAAGCTATTTACCATTTTTTTTCTTCGATATCTTTTGCTTCTTTTTATAGACCCATCACAAATTAACAATCTTTTTTACGACCAATGAAATCAATAAACGAGCCTTATAATGGCTTCTAAAGGAGAAATTTGCTCAAACTGGACAAATCGTGGCGTATCTCACTAGAATTCCAATTTATATTTCGCCTTCAACACCTTTTGTCCACTTTTTTTATAAGCCCAGTCATTTACAAAATTTTTCCATTCCTAAACCCTCATATAAACCATAGAAGGAGGATATTTTTAATAACTGCTTAGTTTATATAACCTCGGGATTACAGTCGGTCATTGGTTGATGGTCAGTCTTTTATGGTCAGGCAAAGCTCTAGAGTAAAAGACGTCATAAAATAAAGCTGCGACTAGGGAGACATGAGTTCAATATAAATACATCCCCGGCACTTCCCTTTTTTCACAGCCCAAGACACATCATACACGTGTGAAGGGTTTCAACAGCAAAACAAACATAAAAAATGGCTGAATTAAGAAGTTAAGAAATATAAAAAAACTTGGTAAAACAACACCATAAGATTGAATTATTTCTCTTATTACTTTCTAGAGCTTTAAAAATATAATAATTTAGCTATTTTTCTGAATTTCGTTTCAAAATTGCTTCATGCACTTTAATATACTGTATATCGTATCATTCAGGAGATTATATTAAAGAAAATCGATTCCTTCAATCACGAGAATAAAATTTTGCATTCATTCACGGTAATGGCTTAAATTCTCGTAAAATGGTCGTATTAAAAAAATCTTGCCAAGTTTTATTCGATTATGCGAGTCTTTCAGATTACATGGAAAATCGCCGAAATTGGCGGGATGTAAATTACAGTGCAAATCGTCCTTTCAAAAGGTTTCTTTCCTCTTGAGAATTCACATCCAAAGGCACAGAGTTTGCGTTGAAAAGTTGCCACCAATTCTCGATTCTTATCTGAACGATAATAAATAACAACGTCAAGTAAATAAACAGAGGATCAAATAGAACGCTGATTGGCTTCCCACAATGCACCAAACTCACTCATGAAGCGCTATTTATTAATAACTCAATCTTCCGTCATTGTCTACTGACAAATATGAGTTATTAGAAGAATACTTTATCACATGAATTATTGATACGATTTCAAGTTTATTAGTTCAAATGTAAAAAGAGTGAAACTAATGAATTGCTAACTCGTGTTACAAATGGTTGTTGACTGAAGTCAACTGGACGGTAGAAAAACTTTTACTTGATCGTAAAAGAACGACAAAGGATTGGCTGACACGCTGGAAAAATTTATTTGCGACTGCCTTCGATTCAGTTATGTCAACAGCGAAGGATTAAAAAGGAAGAATTGAATGTTAACAAATTGGAAACCTCAACATTTTTTATCTCATGGGAATTCTCAAACTTAGAAGAGACACTGAAATGGGTTTCCCTTTAACATTTAAATTGATATGTCGACATATTACTTCAGTGAAGTTAATTGGAAATGAGTAAATAAAAGAAACGTAATGTGAAAAAGTTTTTTTTCTCTTGTTAAAGGGGGAGACGTAGATTTAATGAAAAGTTCATTCAATTTTTTTAACCTGTGAAAACAAGTGACGCAAGGTTCAATACTTGAAAAAAAAAAGATATTAAGACACTACAGTACTATTTTGAGGGAATAAAAGAAAAGTTGCGTGTTGGGATTGTCAAAACAACTACATCTCATGAAAATTGAAAGTAAAACGGTCGATGGCATAAAAATCTCTTGTTTCTTTTCATAACGGGGCCTTTGGACCCATTTGCACGCATCTTTTCGAGTACCCGCAATGCAGACTCGAAACTGTTTTCATATTAAAAGTGGTGACAACACCACTTCACAGGAAAAAATAGTCGGGTTATTTCCATTTACGTAACATATGAAACCTTAAATTTCATTACAACTTTTTATTGTATTGTGCGGTTAAGAAATTAAAGTTCTGAATAATTTACCGTTTCTTAATGGAAAATGTCACTTTAAAAAATTCTTGATTTGAAAAACGGTGTTTTTAACACCTAAATTGAATGAAAAATTTAGAAAAAGAACAATGCAAAGCTCATTTTCTTCTCGTGTACATAATAAGACTCTCTAATTACCTCATTATTATTGAAGACCATATTGCTGCGAAACAAAACCGCTGTATATTCATTCCCTATTTATTGATCTTCTGCCTTAAATAACAATATTGAAAACTTCTAAGTAAAACTCGCCCACCATTTTATTGGTTTTGCCAGAAGTATACAGTACAGCTGTTAGTCTTATGAACGATCACTGGTCAAGATTAAAAGGAAGAGAAGAAAAAAAATGATTGATTTCTTTCAGTGCAAATATGACAGGCAATTTTCGCCTAACAGATAACGTAACTGATCAAGCACTTACTCAATTTTCACTCATCCCGGCCGCCCTGTAGGAACATCCAATTTTGAACACACACAGGCCATCGCGTTAGGTTAATATCTACTGAATATATATATTCGCATATGAATAGCTAAATTTTGTGCTGCACATCCAAAATTAAATCATATTTTTATTGCACAATAAATCACCCAAAAGGATTAAGTTACGTCATGCCCTCTATACGAATTCCTCATCATTTTTTTTCTTTACTTCTGATTAGTTCTAAGAACTGTCATTGCGTCGAGATAAATACACTTGAGGCTTAGTAAAAGATTTGGCAAGACAACGCTCACATAAAGAAATGACTGAGCTTTTTTTCTCCAAGCTCTTAATTATCAGTCTGAACGTCTCAGATGAAATCAGAACCCTTTAGATGTCACTTAAATCACTTATGTAATTATTTCAACATACCAACGATTCCGTAATTATAGTCACAGACCCAGAATGTGGGGGAAAATTGTGGCAAAAAGAGTATTGTTAATTTATACTAGAACTGACATTAGATTATTGAAGATGAATTAAGAGACCCTATCCCAAAGTTAATGATTGTCCTCAACTTAATGATTGCCCCCTTAGAACCTAAGGGATTAGCGTCTATGTATGCGGTCAGTTGTATCGATCCCTTTATCGATTTGTTTCAATTACGGAAAAAGTTTTCTGTCTTAACTTCAGTGTAATGAAGCAAAGACCCAGATTAAAGTGACGTAAAGAAAAGTGACATCTTGTCACTAAAATAAAGTTACCAAAAGATATGACCGTATAAATAAATCTAATTTTCTTTAACAATTTATAACGCGCAATGACTTGTAAGAACATAAAAAAATCTGTATAACCGTAAACATCTCATGTTGCTTTTTAATTTACCTTTTCGTCGTGATTTGTGTCAAGTTTGAAATTCAATAGTGCACTTGATTTTTATAATGTACTGAACTTTTCTTCTTCATGAAATAAGTTTTGCCCTCTTTTCTCACGACTCATAAAAATGATAAGGTCATTAATCATGTACAATAGCAACATTAAAAGTAATGATAAGGAAAATAAAAAAAAATCTCAATTTTTAATGGTACGTCAACTACAATGAAACTCGAAAGAACAGAAAGATGTCAAAGAGGATTCCCTTGAAAATGCCCTCGTTCCCTTGGAATTGATTGTATGTTTTCTTTATGCTGAGTTATAAATATCCATCTCCCTAATGCTTTTTTCATCGTTTTACATTGTACATTTAGAACTACTGTCCTTCTGCATGATAAGTTAACTTGATTAATTGGCGTTGCGTTATGTGCCACTCCCTTGAGTTCAATAAAGAGATAACCATAAAAGAATCTAGTATGAGAAAATTTTCATTTGGATCATTACAAATCCTGATATTGCTTTTGAGATTGTTATTTAGCATTTATAATTGCCTTCATAATTTATTTCTCACCATTTCTTTCCAGTTCTTTTTACATTTTTATTGGTGTATCAGATTTGGGAGTTAAAGACATTTGTTAACGGGCTTTCTATTGATCTAAATGTACTTCATTAGAAAGGATTTGATTCAGGCAAATTGAATCAGACAAGTAAACAAAAAAATTGACAAAAAATTCTTAGAAAGAACCATCTGTACATTTTCACGAGAGAACAAAAATAGAAAAAATGTGAAATGTCTAAGTATTCAAATAAATTTTTCGCCCTATTTCGCTTCAAATGCTCTGTTTGCACATCAATAAATAATGATATACCAATTCAGTCATGCATGACGTGTTTAGTTTACTTCCTGTTTATTATACTTGACTAAACAACATTTCAAATTCTCCCTTCCCTCGCAGCTATTTTCTAGCTGAAGTTGCGCTCTACAATTTTTATATCGATCGTTAAATAATCAAATACTTGGATGTAGTCTTAGCCTTCAACTTTTCTGACCACTCCAAAGGTTTGGTGACCCCAGGGATTTCCCACAACACGTTCTAAAAAAGGAATCTTCTTCCTGACCACAGGGGTCTAATTTCTTTCTGCGTTTTAACAGCAGTACAGCTATCAGTGACTTCCTAGCTGCTAAGAAAAGATGAGGCAAAAGTTTTTCCACTGCGGGGCCTCAAAAGTAATATATCACGTTTTAAAAAATTATACAACAGCCAGAGAGCACTCGAAAATTGCAATGCTATTTAATAATTGATGTACGAAATGGATTTCACCTTTTATGTAAAAAATTTATTTTAAAATGTCATGAATTATAAGCAGTGCAGTTAACTCTTTTCTTTATTGAAAAATGAAGTTAGCTGACTTTTTTGTAAGTGCAAACTTTGCAAGTGAATCCCCTGAGATTGAATTGAAAAGTCAACGTGACCTGGAGCATAATTTCCAATTAGCTTGAGTCAGGAAATAGCTTGTAGTAGGAAAAACAAAAGGGTTGAACTACAATGAATTCTAAAAGAATAGTCTGTAGACTGCCAAAAAGTTGGCGGGTCTGGTCTTCAACTATGCCCTGATGGAAAGCAAATTACAGTACATATGGTTCATGATAGATGCTATCGCTTTAATATAATTGAGGTGTCGCTATAGTTTGACATGTAAAAGATATGTAACAATTCACAATTCATAATACAGGCTAATCATTAATTTGTTATCCCATTCAAAAACCCACAAGTTTCTCGCTATTACGAAATGCACAAAATTTATGCATTAATTTTCAAAAAAGATTTTGCTTTTTTCCTGCCAATAAATGACTTCTCTTTAAGTGTATACGAATACTCCACTTTGATAAAACGTTTATCTATACTATCATGTTTTTAATAGCTTCCACATTGTTTCAATGTACATTTGAAATTTTCACCTCAGGGCGGGCAATGAACAGAAAACAATCTTGAAAAAAAAGATATTCGATGGTAAAACAGGTGGATAAATAGTCTGGAGGGTAAAAAACATGCCCTTCAAAGTAATTATGTAACCAGTAGCTGAAGTTAGGTTAAAGTCGAAAATTTTTACCCTTATATCTGAGAGGTGTATCAAGTCACCAATAAAATAGCTATGAAAAAAATATCCGGTATTGTAGCTACTGTAACTATTGTTACTCTTGTATACCAATTGGTGCACCTCGACACTATATAATGGAACATATGTCAACATTGGACATATGGTTAGGTGTAAAACTTTACGTCTAGTTGAGATGTACAGCGGAATGCAGTTGCGTGTAATATGTCTCATCAGATTGAAATGGCAGAACGACGGAACATTGTAGCGAATTCCATTTTCGAATGCAACTGTTGACCATTTCGTATAAGACCAACCCAGCAATAGTTTTTTTAGTGCAAAAACTCTTAGATTAGATCTACAATTTATTGCTATACGGCAGATAAGCGGCAGATTTATACTACACATTTGTTTTCAGTAAATTCAAGATTAGATTACAAATACAAGCCACCTCTGTTACTTTTTAAAAACTTCCATTCGCAATAAATGTAAAATTTACCAAATGCCTTTATTTTTGCTAATTACTGACATTACATTTCCCTATCCCCGGAGAGAAATTCACCAGAAAAGATAAACCATTTATCTTCAAACCAAAATGACATCATCTTAGTCCACTATAGCTTTGGTGGCAACACAATTAATTGTTCAAAGTTGTGTGCGTGTGATTGGGGTCCGTTAAGAGCAAGCACCCAACTAGAAGTAATCGTTACACGCATGGTGAGAAACCCATTGCACGCTGTATGCATGGGATGTGATGCCCGAAATTTAATTCCACTCACAGAAAAAAAACAACAAATCTCATATCCAAATAAGCCATTACAATCTCACTCCAAACATTTGCACATTACAACCTACATTACACAAAATGATTATCGGAAAATGTTAAGACTTCACATTAAAACGAACGCTTGATTTGCAAATCGTTTTCTGCAAATCTTCGGATTTTGTGCTGAGCACTTTGCTATGTCGGTAATCTGTATTTAGAACTATTAGTTTTACGAAAAGCAGTTATTCTTTAAGAGGACTTACATAAGCTTGCTTTCTAATGTTGTGTACGCACGCAATACAGGCCGAATTGCCTCTAAGAATTTACATTAAATAAATTAAGCGAGGAATTCATGGTGAGTGCAATAGGGTCCCGCATTCATAAAAAAATGAAAAAAAATGGAACGTCAAAACATTATCATTCAGAATTATGCCCCTATACAACAACCTTCAAACATATGTGCTTACGCAACCAAACATTTTATAAGTTTAGAAATTGTATGTATAAACACATGTTACACGTCCATTATAAATGACTTATGCTCTAATTTTAATAACGTCCGTGCCAATGTAGTAATGTTACTCATTCAATTCATAATTCAGGACCACTTGATAAATTAAAATTTCTTATAGAAAAAGAAAATAATCTGAATGTTTTTATTCATAACATCTTTCCACTTTTACAATTACACGTGTTCATGACGTTATTTCAACCAAACTTTTTATATATTTCAGCTAAACGCAGACTTGCAAACCAATGACTTCCTAATAAACATTTATCTCTGTTTTTATTTTGGTTCTTGTCCTCTTAAATCCCATCTACATCCACACTTTTTTTATGAGTAGAGAGTTGAGTGTCACATAAACCGACTGGCTTCGTTTATGCACAAGGACAAATCAATATTTTTTTCCCAACGACAAAAATCAATCGATCAAAGAAAAGTTTTGAAAAATCAATAAGCAAAGTTAAAATTCCAAATGTTGTGTAGTGATGCAAGTCCACTGAATAATCAATTTTTCTTTAAATAGATTTTCTATGTGCTCAAATCGTCTTTTTAAGTGAAATTTAGTCCGGGAAAGTTAAGTTCCAAGTGTAGTGTGAGGGATATGAAAGAACGTCAGTTACAACCTTTTATCTGGCACCTGGGAAATCGGTGCTCTTTTAAAGCTGTGCATCGGCCAACACAAGGTCAGGTTGTGCGGTCACATGACCTTAAAGTCTTTGATGATCAAACTGCATAACACATAGGTAGCTGTAAGCTATTTTTCAAGAAAAAATTCGTTAAGTGAAATTCCACTTTGGAAATTAAAGGAGAACCCCTAAAGGAGAAATTAAAAATTAAGATAAACTTAACGACCTTTTACCGGACGAACATTTCAATTTTTCTTTTAAAAAATAGTTCATCATTTCGTGCATTTACAGACAACCATTAAACTCTTCCTCTAAACGACTGATTCTAATCTTAATTAGATCCTCTACCTATAAAGTATAAGAGCCTTTTCCAAACTCAATTGCCAACTTGGCAAGTTTTTTCTATTTTTATACTTACTTGTCTCTCACTCTCCTCCTCTTCTTTCAAGCGCTAAATCTTTTTACCACTGCAGCAAATCCTTACCCATAGGTAAAGATTCAGAAATTCCATTTCATGTGGTAAAGAAATTGGCTTGCCAACAAATCACTTTGCGCCAAGCCTGACCATTGCATGTGATCATGGCTAAAATGGTATGCAATAAATCAAATTACCTTCCATTTCGAAGTCACTGTGACCAATAAAGAAAGTCTTGTTACAGGCCAGAAGGAAAAAGCGCAAACTTATACTCCCGGCTCAAATTTCCCTTTCTTATTCAATTGAGTATTACACATTGCGTTCAGAACAACCGAAATTAGGTTTTTTTTCTTTTCTGATGTAACTCGATTTTTAAGAATGCAATTCAAAACATGTGATGAAAAGCTAACTTATACAGAATCGGAAAAGTTTCAGTTTCACTGCTTTTCGAACTAAGATTAAACTTCTTTAAAGTTGAAACATCTAACATGAGAAAACCAATTTTGCAACAGTCAAGACAATGGCCTGGATGACGTGCTATGTAATGAACACCCAATCTAATAGCTATGGAGCATCTGAGCAAGAGCTGATGTAACTCGATTAATGTTGCTGTTGCGGCTTCGGTATGCCACCATAGACTTAACCAACGAAACTGGCTGTAATTGACTTTTTCGTCTGATAAAACTCGTAAGAATTCATCCACCCTTTGTTAATCCATTCTTCCAAGAAACTATTGAAAAAATTTATCACAAAACTTTCATTACAGTTCTTTTGATATACAATAATATCATGCGCAATTGTTTCAATTCAGTAGTCGAATTGACCACAAAACAATTTAAACTGGAAAAAAATATTTACACACTTCTACCGGTTCGTCGAAGTTTCTCATTTTCTCTGCTTTTACACACACTAGCACTCCACTTGGCCAGCAATTTACTTTACTACAGGGTGTTATTTGCTCGAATGGAGTGAACCCATTGACGAAGATCAGTAACACCAACCCTGAAACAATATGCTGGAGTAAGATAAATCTAAAGCAGCAAAGAGTATCGTAAATGACAATCAGTAAAGCCTAGAAAGTAAATTCCTTTTTTTTAAGAAATTAGACCACCTCTTACAACAAATAGAAAAGGAAAAGAATTCCGGAAATGAAAGAATTTGACTGGTCATTCATCTTTATATCTAGAGTTGCACGAAGCTTGAAATGCATTTCCGGCAGGTGGAAAGCCTTTCCCTTGCAATTGGGAGATTTGAAACCGAGCGGAAGGAGACAAGATTTAAAACTTATTCCTTCATCAATTCCCTCGTTATCAGTAATCAAAGAGGAAAACGTCTCCTCCCATGTCGTCAAAAATATAACTCTCCGTAAACGATAAAAATCAAGAAACAAAGTCATTAGTAGATAATTCAAGACAAAGACCGATTTTTCCCCCCGACTTAATTCAGTATGTTGGCAAATTTCCAGAAGTGGGAAAACTAAGTCGACTTTTGAAATGGATCATTTCCATTGATTACTAAGTGATTTCCTGTTGCTTTAAAATCTGCACAATTCATGTCGGCTTTAGAAAGGAATAAATAGAGAAGAAACCATCTGGGGAGTGAAAAGTGAAACTTAAAATGCTGCATTTTTTTTTTAAATGTCAGTTTTACTATTTGGGGAAATAAATTTACTGTAGTATCCTGAGTAAAATCCAGTCATGCGGATGAGCAATTTCATTTTGATTAGCTTAGAATTAAAAAAAAAAGTTTTTAGAATTCGAATAGGGGATCAATCTAGAGCTGGGGAATCGGATAGGCCCAATCAATTTGATCCAGCATCTTATTTCAATTAGGAGAATCACAAAAAGTCAATTTAGATGTCAAAAGTTTTCAAAGCGTTTTAAAACTTTTTTCAAACAAGATCTAATTTAGTGTCAGCTGCTGTTAATTCGTATCCTGTTGACTAAAACATTATTCTGTAAAAAAGTTAGTTGCATTTCCAATTGAGCTACTCGTTTTGTCATTAGTTGCTTACAAATGGTGTCTTTTAAATTTTTATTAAAACGGGTTCAGATGAACTTGACAAGCCGTCATTACCACGTAAACAACATTCATAATTGTTAATTATGCTACAGTTTGGTATTGAATCTTGTATTATCAACAACTAAAAAGTGAGATGGTATTGTACGGAAATAAAATGAAAGAAGCCGAAACAGGATCAGCAGATTTTTCATATTTAAGATTGAGAATCAATCAAATGGTCCTAAATTGTAATATTAACGCCCTTTACTGCAATATTGCAGTTTGTCTTGTTTCTTCGAACTTCCAATTTTTTTAACGAGAGGTAATTTATCCACGAGTTGAGCAATATTATTTCAATCTTAAGAAGATAAATCTTCCAAGTACTCCTCAAAAAAATAATTATATTTACAAATAAGTTATTATATTCCAAATTCAGAGTTGTAGTAAATCAAAACTGGATTTCTCACACAGAACAGACAAAAAGAAATTGGGCAGATGTCAATAGTTTCTTCTGTCAGTGTTAAAATGAAATAAGTTTGAAGAAAAAGTTTCTATCGCAGTTATTGAGTCAACTAATATTTGAACTCAGAAATTAACTCTCTAACGTAAAATGACCCTTGGACATTATTAACAACTACAATTATTAAGAATTGTGCTGAAAGGATTACGTAATACCTGTTACTGAAATTAATAAGATTCTACACTTCACTAAACTAATTTCTAGTTTTAAGTGGTCGTGCAAGAAGCCCAACTTTCGGTCTAAAACTAATTCTGTGAGTTTGATGAATGATACAAACTCAATTAGGTAATTTTATACCTTGAATATATTGTATATCAAATATTTAAAGTTGCTCGATGTTGTTACATGCTATTTTTAGTTACTCGCTACATATCGGATATTAATATGAGCGTGCGGGAAACGTTATTGCATGGATTTCATAAATGTAGGACAAGATTGATCCCCTATGAACACGGGAAGCCTGCTAATGAAAGGCTATCTGGGTGGAGGCTTAACAGTCTCTGTTCTTCAAATAAATGATAATAATGGAGAGCAAATGGTTATTTAATAAATATGATTTACAAAATGTGTTTTCCCACTCCAATAAGCATCACACATCCATCAATGTCCTCTTTTATATCATGAAAAATGTGAAAAAAATGCGAATAAGCAGTAAAAGTGAAATATCTAATGGCAACAGACAAAAGGCGTGGAGAAAAAAAATTTCTCATCTTTCTTTTTGAGTCATCTTTTTTACACTTCACTTCCTTTTGAAAAAACAGGCTTAAGCCATGAGGTTGGGCATCTTGGTTGTCGCTATCCAATTGCACATTCATAGTGTCGTCAACTCAAAACATTCGCTGAGCAGTTCACTGCACTCGTAACTCATTCTTTGGATAGGGAAAAGAATCATAAGTTCTTTCTATGTTGAAAATTTGTTGACGACATAATCATACACATATCTGATTACTGTCATGGAATAATACGGAAAAATTATTAGATAACCATTTCTAAAGAATTTAGTGTTCAAGAAAATACTAACCATGATAAAGGATTTCATTTATATTTGTGTTTACTTACTGGAAATAACTTGTAGTTAGAGAAAAGCTGCACCGAAAAAAGTATTGAAAAAGTTGTCGTGGACAATGCATGGCTTAGATTAGTCTGCCACAGTTTCATACATATTTCACAAACTCTATATATTGTGTCTTTAAATAAAATTAGCGAGTCAGTGGACTATAGAAATAAAAAAGTGTTTTTCCCCAGATGTCGCAAAGATTCAAATCGCTATGTTGGTTATAAATAAAAGATTGCATGTTAAAACAGGCCATTATTTTCAAAACATCATTGACTTATGCTTATAACTATGTTTAATAGCGTACCATAATGTAATTTAACACTAAATTACCACACGTGTCAAGCCGAATTAGTGGCAATTTACTTTGTTTTGAAATTGATTCCTGCGCGTTGCAGCTGCATCTTAAGTTACAACTTACAACGATATAAAAAACCATTATATTACCTCATGATCATCCAAGAGTTATCTTGAGTGTCCAATTCAAATGAGGGGTTGCTTTGGTAACTTGCAGTTAAATAAACCCGTTGGTAGGGTAGGCTTAAATTTCTTTTGACGCATTTTTCAGTTTCTGTTGACTGGTTCAAAATTCCTCTCCAAATACGCGAATTCTAATAACACAGAAAAATTTATCAGCTGTGAATATGAAGCTGCGGGCACTATTTATTTTGCGGGATGGAATTTTTATGAAAATTTTCAAACAAAAAATTCGCTGACTATAAGTTTTCCATAATTGCTTATCGGACGAACAGCCTAGGGAGGAAAATTATTGTCTATGTCGCTGCAGTTCAAAACTTTATTTTAGGGGAGATGGCTTTATGGCTTTTTGACATCACACATTATTAGAATTTCGAATGCTACACATTTGTGATATAAATGAATATAAAGTTAGTTCACGCAGTCCAACATAGAATGTATTTTGTTTATAAAACACTTGTCGTTTGCATGCTGACTTTATATCTCTTTTCCTCAGCAATTACCTGTCATTTTGTGTGATGAAGTACTGACTTTTACTTTTCAAGACGATTAGAGTTAAGTGCTCTTGTGAATCATTTTCGTGTTCCCATTACTGCTGAAGGGCGAGACAGGAATAGGGATAAACTCGTAAAAAGCTGTAATGTGGTACTTAGTTTCCGTTAATATTTGGACTTTTAAAACAAGATTTTGAAAACGGTTCCTTTAATCTGCAGGATATCCTACTGTGAATTTCTAGTTCAGTTTTGATGATGTGACCTTAAATGTCACTTGAGCCTTCAAAACTGAATTGATACAAAAGACGAGCCTTGTAGGATACCCTCACAGATTCAAGTGACTTTAAAAAATTCGAATGTATAAAAATTGAAAGCTACGATAAACAGTAATCTATGACGTTTTAGCTTAGATTCTGAAACTTAAAATTAATAAGTGATGGATTGAAAAATTTTGTATAAAGTTCCTACGACATCTGAGTATGGTATGTTAAGATTTTATACTCTTACCTGTTCCCTATTAAAGGATTACAGTGTGATGTGTCCAGACCACAGTAAACCGACGCAACAAGATCAATGAGGTACGAGAAAACTGTTCAATTAGGGGGACATTCGCTTTTTTGAATGTGAGATTTGTATTTGTCGTAGTGAGGAATCCACACCGTGCCAGAAATTTATCTCGAAATAACGGCTGTGTCGGATTTCACGCAAGATCGGCCGAGGTATGTCAGCGTTGACGGTCGTTAGCTCCCCGCTGCTGACTAGGCAAAAAAATCTTATCGTTAAACCATAAACACTTGCAATAACCGGTTATTTGACTTACTTTCCTTTTACCCACACTGAATTTGAATTATTTGAAAATATAAATTCTTTTATAAAAATAATTTAAAACGAATATAGATGCGATCATACGCAATCAAATGTTTATTTCATTTATCTGTAAATAGAGGGCGTTCAACTTAGGGTGAATGGAAGACCTGAAGGAAGGAGTAGTGTGGCGAGTTTTGTGCTGTGGAAATGATTAGACTTGGTGATTGTTTAGAGATGTTTATTTGTTGAACTATTGAGG
>JAQGAS010000632.1:0-40025 GCA_034686365.1 Pachymerium ferrugineum | reverse complement strand
TAAATAATTTCTGGAGCTTGCATTTCACTGTCATAAGATTGAAATCGCATAACGTCACCAGTTACCTTAATTTAATTATTTCAAAATTCAATTAAAACACATTACTTTCTTTCAACACCTCTTTACCATTTTTAACATAGTTTCCAAATCTGTATCATGTGCATGAGTCATGAAGACTTTAACAATTGCCTGAACAAACCAACTGCCTTCACACTGACTTCGATTAGAAACATACCCTGAAAATTTCAAATAAAACACTGGTTTTAAAATAATCTATTTAAGTTATAATTTTACCAGACACTGTTGATTGAATAATTGCAACATCACTCCAACTCGGATAACGAATAAGATCAGGTCTCTCTTTTCTTAAAGCTTTACTATCTACAACATCACTCCCGTAGTCCCTTTTATCTGAGGTCACAATACAATTTAGTAGATAAATATACTTTGTGATTGAAAATACTTACTTCCCCTACAAGCTTGAATGAAGAATAATTTAGGCTTTCCTTTCAAATCTGGACAGTTAACGTTATTAATTGGAGTCAGAACGTCATAATTTAAATCAATGTAGTGTCCATCACTTGCTTGAATTGTATCTCTGCTTATTCCATGGCTACTGATAGCAACAATGCAAGAATCCAAAAATTTGTGATCAGGATTGCGAGAAAAATTTGAAATGCAATTTTTCATTTCCTGCAAGAAAAAATATTTAAATATACCTATATGATTTCAAATTTAATTACGCACTAAAGCTGATAAATTCTCTGCATGAAACACTTTGTAGCCGAGTCCATCAAAAAGGTCCTGAAGATATTTGAAATCACGCTCGGAGCCGTACCTCGGTTCATCATCACCGAATTCTCTGTTGTTTATGACTAGGGCTAATCCACGTGGAGATGACATCATCTTATATACCTAAAACCGAAAGTTAAAATTTAATCACTTATTATGCAAACAGGTATAAAGCTATCAAGTGTATAATAATGTTACTGAATCAGATGCTGACACACATGCTGACGCTGCTATCACTTCAACTTTTATTTCTGGATAATGCTTACAAACTGAGAGAAATGT
This sequence comes from Pachymerium ferrugineum, assembly GCA_034686365.1. NCBI lineage: Eukaryota > Metazoa > Arthropoda > Chilopoda > Geophilomorpha > Geophilidae > Pachymerium > Pachymerium ferrugineum. The sequence goes on along the minus strand of JAQGAS010000632.1, from coordinate 38,951 downwards.
TAAAAAATTATATCAGAAGCTTGGAAAGAGAAAATTCTTACTGTAATCAAGATTATAATCTTCAGTTGGTGTAAACTTCTCTGTATGTAAAAATATACCTAAATGCGAATGCCCTGTAAGTCTCAGAATATCCGCGACTTTTTCTATATCTTCTGGGATTTGGTTTCTAATATTATCGAACAAAGCCAAAAGTGCTTCTTTAGGATCTTCATTTGACTGAATAGCAAATTTTCATATGACTACGTATATAATAGTGTAATTTTTAAAATTATATATACCTGAAGATCAATCGAAAAGCCCGCTTTGGTTAACTGAGGAAAAAGGACCTCGTGTTTAACAGGAATCTCTACTCTACTGTCCGTTACACCTAATTGAAAATTTAAGCCTGCCATGATGTACTGTCAAAGCTACACATAAAATTAAAACTGATAGCTATAAACGAACACTCTTATCAAATATTCTTATCTATCTCGTAATGGGAAAATTTTATCAATATTAAAAGAAAAAACCCATGATACAACAATATTTTAGTTTATCACGAAAAAACCTGCATTTTCCTTTTAAAACTGATGATATGCCATTTTTTTTTCTTTTTGCTAACTTCCTGGTTTAAAAAGAATTCAGAAACAACATTCGGATCTAGTTAACTGTCAAGTATGTCGGGTTCAAATATGTAGTTTAGTTATGAAACCAGTGTTATGTAACACTGTTAATTAACTGCACAATTGCAATGTGCTTTTTCAGGAGTATTTTTTTTATTATTGCAACAGCAATATACACACTAGTAATATCATATCAATTTCATTAGATTGTTTTCAGTATGGCTGACTCATTTATAATTCTTTGCAAAGTTGAAAAACTGTACAGTCACCCTTACTGACTCAAGATTGTAAACACAAGATGGCTATGTACATAGCATTTTCATTTGTGACAAATGTGGTAAAACATTGTTTTTTCTTAACGATATGCACACATGATTCGAGGAAAAGCTCAACTTTGGAGGGAACCAATTAATACATCCAGATAACATTGATTTATTAATCATTAGAGCCGACTGAGAGGCCATCTTGAAAATTAACTCCACGTACACTGTTTAAAACAGAATGAAATTGAATGATATATTTTGACTGTCATTCATACAATGTTTAGGCCTGTTAACTAATTTTCAAAGGCATTATGCATGAAAAAAATTATTGACTAGGATTTGAGTTGTTTATAGAGTCTACAGTCATCAAAAAATCGCCTTCCAAACTGAATTTCTCTTTCTACACATGCGAATCCAACTAAAATTGTGAAAACTAAAATTCCTCTGCCTTATATTTAAACCAGATATGGTAATTGAATTTGAAATAAAAATGGAACTATTCACAAAATGTGAAGAACTCTCTTCAATAGTGTAAATTTTATACACATACTTTACAATTGAGATTATTTGTATTAAACAGTTTCGTAATAAACATACAGCAAAGCTTTGTTTTCAATTTCAACATCTTCATTTGCTTCAACCGTCAATAAATACTTTCTAAATTCAAGCAGCTTATATTTAACTTTTTGTTTTTTTAGTTCTTTTATATTAACTTTTAATTTGAAATCAGGACTAACTATGTTAATAGGTGCAAACTCCAATAAAAATAAACCTAAAAAATTTTCATCTGACTAACTCAGCTTAATTTCTCATAACTATAAGTTGGCACAGATGAATTTGTCATGAATCTCTGATCATTCAGAGTAACTTGATGATGAATGTAGACGAAATAGAGAGCACAAAATAGGAAATTAAAAAAAAAACAGCCCCTCCAATCATTTCAGAATAAAAACTAATAAAAACAGATTCATATAAAAAATTATTATCAAATGAAACCGAAACACGATATGGAGGAAACTTCTACGGAAGAAGAAAACTTGACTCCGTTCTCCTATTCACTGGCACTGACTTCAGCTCTCGCACAGCAAGAGGATTATTTTTCATTTCCAGTAGCACAAGACACCAATTCCTCTTTTTCACGGGGCGAGGTATGGCCAACGTACATATTTCAATGTAATACTGAGAAAAAAGTTTTCTTTGTTTTGTTATAAGCTTGCAGTTTTTGTGTTCAATTGTCAACACAAAATTGCACGTTGTTATCACCGTGCAACACCATGTGAAGTTCCTCATTGTCTATTTTAACTTTTTCAATGCATCCTCTAAAACCCGTGTAATACTGCATTGGCAGTCCAGCTGGAAGCCCCATTGATCCACCTAAAACAACATTTGATCATCTTAAAATAGCTTAAAGATTTACTATTCAAGATAAAGTATTCAAATGAAGTATTAAAGTTCTACCCACTTATTTCTATTTATTACAGACAAAAGCATTGTACTCACCAATCCAAAGGAGACCGTCAGTGTTGAGCACCGTGGCTCCTGAATCTGAAATTCCAGTAACAGGCGTCTCAGTGTCAACTCTAAGAGTTCCAAACCTTTTCCTCCTTAAAGATAAAAAAATAAACATTATTGATTTATTTTAAAGAACTCAAAAAATAAATAGAAAAATACCTTTCAGCTTTTACTTGGTGCCATTCTCCATCACTCACCCAAACTTGGGAACGAATGATGAGAATTTGCTTTTGAACACCTAAATTGTAGCTCATTTCCACGTGACCACCTACAACTGCAAGAGCGAAGTAATCACCATGGACTGAACTGCCTTTATTCAGCCAAAGCAAAAGTCCGTTTTCCTCTGTGGAGCGAAATCGGATTATGAAACGATTGCTCTGCTGACCTTCCAAACTGCAAATACGCAACGTTTACATGTGTTAAACCACTTAGAATACAAGTATATTTCGTGTTAGTTTCATTCAGAGATTTGTTCCTTACCCTAAATCAGGATCTACTAATTCCTCAGAAGAAGAACTTAATGATATGGATGTGTTATCTCTGTAATTGCAACACAGGCAAGTTAAAGGATTAGTAGGTTAGTGCGTCTGACTCGGGCCAATTATAAAGTGTTAGTCGCAAATGATTAGGTTGCAAAAGTAATTACTACTAATACAGTTTTAATAAGTGGATTAAATCTACTTACATTCTATTGATTTTGTTACGAAATTTCAAATGCGTGTGACCATCAAATGCAATTGGTCTGTTTACATCTACTTCATCCATTACTATTTAAAGAAAGACATTAAAATTAATTTTAATGAGCGTTATTAAAATTTATAGAACCATACCTTTATCACAAACTTTGCCGATGAATTTCATCGGGCACCTGCATTCGAAATCCCTGAGCAAAGGCAGGCAAATGCCACCGTTTTCACAAGGATTGACCAAACAAGGTGGTCCCTTATATTTTTTAATCCCGTACGATTCTCGAGCTCGTTCTACGATATTATCGTACACTTCACCATTCACAATCAATCTTTGTATAGCACCATTAAGACCGATTTTAATGCCCGCGTCACGATTCAAGGTATAAGGCAGTTTATAACCACCCACATTCAATGGCAACTCTAAATTGAGTTCATTCAATGGGGGCTGAAAGAGATAAAGTTCATTAAAATAAAATCAGTGAATGTAAACATGGTGGCTGCTGCAATTTTTCCAACCCCTGATTCTCCACGGATAATGGGTCCATCATTCACTTGTAAAGTTCCTTTTCTATTATACCGTGTAATTTTGGCTGTATGCCATTCGCCAAGTGTAATTACATCAGTGCTCCTAAGAGATCAAAGCGTCACTACAAATTCAATTTTTAAGTTAAATTAAATATTTTACGTTATGTTAGCCATCCCACTTCCCAAATCGTATCGATACTGAAGATGTCCATTGACTAAATTGAGCGAGATGAAGTCCCCTTTGCCATTGGTCAGCTGTCCATTGTACAGGAGAAGTCCGTTCAAAGCCCGTGATAAAAACCACACTTCGATTGCAAACGACTGGCCCACATTCTGTAGTGTGGGCAATTCTACGTAGGACTGGCCATCAAAATCGGGAATGTACACATCATGCATTTCAGGTTTCACTGTATATATTAAAATAAATTAAAAGTTGAAATATGTTCAATCAATCATTTAATTTACAATCTTGACACAGTTCGCCTTTTCTTCCTGGTCCGCATTTACACATGAAACCACCTTGTGGTAAGGCGATACAAGTGGAGCCGTGGGCGCATGGGGCCGATGTGCAAGGATTGAGCGTTATTTCGCACATTTTCCCTACATTAGCGGTATATTTTCATAAGCTTAATTAAATAATTTTCGAAACAGTTTACCTGTAAAGCCGGGTTGACACGTGCATTTAAAGTGCTCTAATCCTATTGCCATGCACGTGGCACCGTTGCGGCAAGGCATACTGGCACACGGGTTGTCACCGCATTCGCCTTGTTAATTAAATTGTTCGATAAACTAATAAATTAATAAATTAAAAACAGTTAAATTACCTATTTCAGCTCCACGAATTATATCTTTGGATCCCGGATATTTCAATACAATTTCTTTTCTACCCAACTTTAATTTTCGAATGCATCCAACCAACCCCAAAGAAACCCCAATGTTATCAAAAATTCTGAAAAATAATAATAAAAAAAAATTAATTGTAAATTTAATATTTTATTTTTGTAACTCAACTCTCTCCTATCACTTGGGACAAATCCCAAAAATAAGTTCTCGACTAGATCCAAAGATTTATGAGTGCCCTGAGATTTGCCTGAAACGTCCTCGTAATCGTCTAAACGCAGCATCCCATCTCTGTGGAATCGTTTGGCCACAACTTTATGAAATTTTTTCATCATAACTTTATGTGTACTCCGAATGACGACTGGTCCATTACCAAGGTTATATCTACCATAAAACATAACTCAATTTTTCAAATTGTCATTCTAATACTAGAAATTTACCTAAACTCGACGAATCCTTGTTTAATCGAAAGCGAAATGAAGTCTCCTTGACCATCAAAATGTTGGCCGTTGTACAGTAGAATGCCATCGTTGGCAAAAGTACGAAATTCCATCTCGATCGTCACTTGACTGTGACCACTTAATGTTCTCATTTCAATGTAAGATTTACCAGAAAAGGCAGGTGTTTCAAATCCTTGAACTACATTAAAATTCATTAGATTTCAAAGTAAAATAAAATTATCTCATTCATTCACCATCCATGCAAACGGCACCGCCTCTTCCTGCAGGACAAATGCATCTAAATGTGTCATCCAATTCGTCCACACAAGTTGCGCCGTTTTGGCACGGATGAGAGCTACAAGCCATTAAAGGTGACTCCGGCGTAGAACGGGCTGGCAAATCTTGGGCTGACGAAATTACCAATTTTCAAACAAAATAACAATATATCAAAACTATTTCAATAAAATACCAAGGCATTGATGTGTGTCGGATGTAGCGAAATAACCTTCTCGACAATCACACAATCCGTTGTTACAACGACTGAACACAACAACGCAGTCCTTATCTCGGAAGCAGATATCGCCAATTAAACCTTTACGCGGAGTCGAACTAGTAGGTTTTGTACTGATATAGTTTTCAGCAATGCTGTGCCCCAAATGACGTGTCGACTTCGATAAATTCGTATACTCATAGACGTCAGTCGTTTTACGCAGAGTCGATCGTCGCCATGGAGGTTCCGTAGGCGGTAAAAGCGATTCTACAATTTAAGAAATTTATTTATTTAATACCACTTTTACTATAATTAATTACCTTGACATGGTCCTAGTGCGCGCACGACAATATCGCGTTGATATCTGCACGCAAATAACTGTAATTGACATTCAGATCCATAGGTTTGACCATCTGAACCACAAACGGGTTCTTGACTTGTATCGGGGCATTTGGAATCGCACACGCATTCCGCGTGACCATCATGCTCCTCGCACTTGGCTCCGAAGAAACAACGCAGTTCGCGACAGGAGCGAGGCACTGGAGTCGAGATGTCCACTGAAATGCAAATTAAATTACGTAACTAAGATGTCTAGATGACTCATAATTTGAAATCATCACCATCAGAGCAGCCATTTGGTCCCAGTATTTGACCTTCGGGACAAATGTTGCACTTCATTCCCGAAATTCCTGGCTTGCACACGCACCGCCCCGTCATCTGTTCGCAATCGTCGCGAACACTTCCGAACAAAGAACAACCACAAGCTGGACGAAAATCAATTAAAAAAACATGTTTGTATTTCTTTTTCAAACAAAACTTTTGAAAGTTAAATGAACTTACGAATACATCCGCTGTTTCCTTCTGATATTTTTGGCAAACCCCAGAAGCCTGGTTCACAGCGGTCACAACGTAAACCACCAACACCTGGTTTACAAGTACATTGCCTTGAAGAAGGATCACAAGTCTCGCCGTAGGAACCCAGTTTATTGCATTTGCACACACCTGGAATATCAAATATAAATCAAAAGTGTTACACTTTATTTATTGAAACAAGCATAAAATAACGCACTTGGGCATCCTGCATGTCCTGAACCTAAAGCTGCAGTTTTACCATCAGGGCAACAACCATATGTGCTTTCTGAGCAACTTTTGATAGTGGCTTCTGTTGATGACAAAAAAATTGAACACACGTCAACCTCTTTAAACAAAAGATGAATCTTACCATTTCGACAGCATTTAGCAAATCGCCCGTCGGGAGCTTTGTGGCAGTAAGTGCCTGGTGGACAATCCTCTCTATACGCACTGTCACCGCAAAAGTATTCCCGCCTTGTTAACGGGTTAACCATAGGAGGATGGCCGTCGCATGGCTTCACCACATCTTCTGCAACTGGTCTTGGAACTGAATTCAATTTCGCATTATCAAATTTTATGTATCCCGTTTACACATTTCAACAATTAAAACTTTATCCCAAATTCCCACATAACAAGGAACCAATTGAAATTACATGCAGCCTCATGCATGGTAACTAAAAGGAAATTAAATTTCCTAATATAAAAGTTCGACGACCTAGTAACCGACCTCGGCAAAAGTCGAGTGACTGCACTTTGATCTCTCGTTGCCTATTGCACATTTCCTCTCGCAATTCGCACTCGCTGTTGTAGAGACGGCCGTCAGAGCCACACAACACGGGACCCCGTGCCAAATGGCAGTTCATGTTACAGATGCAACGCGCAGTACTTTCAGCATCAAATTCACACGTGCCACCGAAGCGACACGTAGTCTCGTCACATTCTTCATCTCTCTTACCAGACCCAATGTCTTCTGCTTGTCATTAATCAAAAGCAAAGAGAAAAAAAGAGGAAGAAAAAGACGGCAAGAAAATGTTAGTAAATTAATCAATGACAAAGATGAAAAATAAAGTCTCAAATGGCAAATTTAATGTGGATTTTTATAAAACCGAAAGCCATCTAACTTCGAAGAGTTTTTTTTAGAAATACAAAATTCCAACATAAAATTTTGTGTCGTGTGAAAAACTCTATAGGCCACCTAATAGTCAGAGGGGTTAGTAATAAAACCATGTATGACCTCTTAGGTGATGTCGTTCATACAAAACTCTTGGAGTTTTAATGGTTTCACTCTACTACTTTTTTTTTGTTTTTATAGTTAGGAAGGAAAAAAATCCACTTTAAACTTGCAATCCAAATTTTGTAAAGTACAGTAAGCAAATACCAGAGCCGCCAGAAATGTCCTCGCAGTCGCCATAAAAGAGAACTTCCAATTCCTGACTCGATTGGCAAGAAGCTTTTTGCAAGAAGCATTCGTTGGGGTAAGTGGAGCCATCATTAGCACATACGGGCTCATACGTATCGGGACATTGGGTAGGGCAAACACATTGACCATTTTCACAGCGAGCACCAAATTTGCAATGCACATTTTGGCACAAATCTATAAAAAACATTTAACTTTTCTAAGAAGAAATAATTAAAGATTTCAAGTAGGGCGGTTTGTTATCTTATATTCTATTAAACACTACAGTAGCAGCAATGGATAGTTGATTTTCCCTGCAGACTGCAAGCTTTCAATCTTTAAATTTTCACAAACTGTTTTAAACTTAAAGGTGAAATCAGGCTCTTATAATCCTATGACACAATAAACAAGTTTAAGCAGAATATATTAAAACATGCAAATTGGATTTGACTTTGATTGACAGTCGTTAGTAGGTAGAGTTTAATCAGAAGTTTGAATGATAAACACGAATTCGGGGGAATATAGTCTTGTACTAAAGAACAGTAAAGACAAAGTCAAAGGATAAAAAGCAATCCACTTTGCCTATTCAAAGAGTTTGGGGTGTTAAGATGAAAAGTAAGTTTAGGCGTGAATAATTTGTGACTTCATTTTCTTTTGGCAAAATGCGATTCGACTCAATTGGCCAAATAGAAGAGAGAAAAAACAGTAGACTTATTCCAGTTGGCTTTTGTACGAGGAAACCCTATTTAGTTAATGGACACCCTACTAATGCATCTTCTCTCTTGCTCTGCACTTTCTAAACAAGGCAGCGAAGGAATATTTATGGCAAATGCTCTCTCTTTACACTTTATTTTTGCCACAACACTTTGCTCATTTTCTCTCCTCCACTTGATCAATATTCACATATACAAGAAAGACCCAGCTTCAACTTCAATACTTTGCTTTTCTAATTTTGTTTCAAGACGGAGACTCACTTCAAATTAGATTTTTATAAATTACCTCCTGTCAGTGCTCACTGAATAATTAAATTTCACCTTTCAGGATTAATTACAATTATCACCATCCACAGAAACACTTATCTAAATAAAAAAAACTATGATAACTGACAGCTAATCAACAATCTTGCAAAACCCCTCAAGTCTAATTAAAAGGAATTACTAAAAGATGAGTTCCTTAATAAGACAAATATATGTTTCTGAAATCTCAGATGTGTTTCCTTATCTTTGATGCAGTTTTTATACCTTGTACTACATAAATTTTTCATTAAGTTTTAAAGGAAATTATTGACAACCAAAACTCCAACTTGATTACATTTCTCTAATGGATTTACTAAAGAAAATTAATTTTATCCAGTTGCATTTGACTTATTCACCTTCCACTCCATTAGCAAAAACTAAATTCAATAATCTATAACTCATCACCACTACAATATTAAAGAACATAAGATTTAAAACTTACCACAGTCTCCTCTTGAAGCTACCAAAATCAATTGCTGTTTCTTGCAAGCTGCCACTTTCAACTCACACTCATTAGTGTAACTGATGCCATCAGTGCCGCACACTTTCGCTTCAACCTATTTTACAAACATACCAAGATTACTTAATTAAACATTGATTAAATAGAAAAGACTATCTGAATTACCTGTACACAAGATTGAGGACAAACGCATTTAGCACTTCCTTTCCCATTACTTTCACATACAGAATAGAAGTCACATTGTACATTCTCGCATCCATCTAAAGAGAAATAATGAAACGCTTTTATTCTAAACCACTTAGCATCTTTTCAAATTTTCACTGCCAATTTAACGGACCGTGAACCAAAGTTCAATTCTCTTTAAGAAGTCAGTGCACTGCTTTAGAACTTACATTCTTTCTTTAAGTAATTTCTTTTCAATGCACGTATCTTTACTCTTAACGATACTGCCAACTTTTTCACACCTCACCCAGAGTGCTGAGCGGGGAATCTTAATTGGCTGCAGGTACGACACAAAAGATACTGAAACTTTTTGTTTAAAAACTCCTCTCGTCTCAACACTAACAACTCTCTGGAACATTACAAGCTTTCTGCGCATGCTGTTGGTGGTTGATGGCGCTAAGAGCAAAGCTCGTTGTTATCCCAGATCCAAATTACACAAGGCAGACAAGGAAAGGTTGTTCAGCATAATCCAAAGCTTTGTATACACTGTCGTAAAAATAACCCCTTTTACGAGCTAAGCAAAATACATAATAGTACTACTAAGATAACAGACTATTTTTCTTTTCTTATAAATATTTAATCATTAGTCTGTAATCAGAACAGTAAAAATCAACTTCTAGTTTAGCTTTAAGTTTCTAATTAAACACGGAAAGCGTGAAATAAAAAAAATTCAAAAGCAAATTTGAAAATCTTGTTAACAGAAAATTTTGACAAATCGATAATCACCACAGTGAGAAAACTTTTCCTTCTAGTGGTGGCAAAATTGCTTTACCATATTCCACAATTAAAAACCTTCAGGCTAATAGGATTGAAGGCGATGCTTTAGTGCTGACATTAATTGCAACCAAAAAAGAAAAATGGAGGAAATAAAACGAAGGGATCAATAAAAGCAAAATGAACTAGTTGGTATAAAAATATTTCCCATTTTTACGTACATCTAATGCACTATAAAGTACTTATAAATCAACTTGACACATTCATTTTATGTGTTTGGGTTACATTCATACTTTTTAAAATTTGGCAGATGAGGAAATGTCTTTATAATTACATCTCATCCAAAGAGGTGGGTGTTAAATATTAATGACATTTGCTTGTCTCTATTCATTTAATGCAAATGAAATACAGCTTGAATCTGACAAAAGCAGCAGATTCTTTATAAGTTAATGGATTTTAGGGAGTGACGTTGAGAACCGCACAATTTTATTTTAAAGATTTAGCATTCAGCTAAAGGAAAATCGAATTTCACAACTTCGATAATTGCATAGCACAAGCCGAGTAAAACGGGTTATTGATGAGTAGCTTTATACTATTTTTATAGAAAGAAAATGTTTTTTACTTCATACCTAGTAAGACTACCGCATGTTAAATTAAAAATGAAGACCCAACATAACTTAAGTATACTGGTTTCATGTATCTGCAATGTGATATAGTTGCATTGGGATGTAAAATAAATTTCCTGAGCAAAATTGTATTTGAAAATAAGTTAACATTCGGGGGAAACCGTAGATGAATAGTAATTTAAAATAAAAAAAAAAAAATGATTTAAACTCACTGCAGAGTCCTTGGTATAATAATTTGATTTCTTTCTTTTGCAAGCAAGCGTCCAATTTCAATTTACATTCGTTGTTATAAGAAATCCCATCCGATCCACAAACAGGTTTGAACTCGGCTGAACAAGTAGGACACTCGCAGACTGGTTGACCACTCTTCACCACGCACATCGCCCCGAAGTTACATTCAAAACCATTGCAAGGACCTTCTTGGCCTGCTGTAATTAAAAGCACGTAAAATTAATTAATTTCACATTATAAGTTCAAATTGGAATATTGAATAAAAGAGAAAGTTTTTGATTTGTAATTTATAATTAAAGTTCACATTTTTGTCTTAAGAGAAAAACATTAATTCAGAAGTTTTAATTTAAATGTTTACCACATGGTCCCATATAGAAGATGTGAATATTTTTCTTCTGAATGCAAGAAGCTCTTTTCATTTCACATTCGTTGTCATAAGTCGCACCATCACTCCCGCATACCGGTTTCATTATTGCTTCGCAAGTAGGTGGACATTCGCAAGTTGCGATGCCAAATCTGTCAATCTCACATTCTTGGCCCGGAAGGCATGAGAGACTGACACATGGATTTACACCTAAAAATTGTAAAACAAAACATGAATTATCTCATTTGTAATTTGTTGTTTTAGGGAAGTGAGTTAAAATTTGAATTTTATATCGGCAGTGATTGTAAACAACAGTCATGTCAACACAAATATCTACGTATTTACACGTCCACATTCGACGTAAATATGTTGCGCTAACGCCAAACTGTTATCGGTTATCTTCACCGTCTGAAATTAATACTTGGGCAGAGTTAGTCTTCCCGTTGTTACTATTATTGTTTGTGTATCTTCTTAGTAAAGTTAATTACTTAGATGCCTTTAGAGGCATTCGCTTTAAGAGTTGAGCAGTAGCCAAATGATTGCCATAGCGATATTATTCATTGAGTTCGATATTTTATACGTGGTAAATTTCACCTGCAAATCCTTCACAATCTCGGTTTCAAAAACGTGACTTTTTCTGAAATTTTTTTTGAACTGGATTAAGGGATTGGAATCTTCTCAATAAACTCGTCACGCTTGTTTTCGAAAACGACTATTGGATAACCAATAGAATATGAATTATATATATAGAGGAAAAAAAATCAGAATGTTAAACCGTTTTTCTGACTACAACTTCGACCGCCCTGAAATCTATATAGTCCCACCAAAACGAGAAAGAGAGATGGGGGAGAAAAAAAATGCTATCATCCTTATAACTCAGTTGAACGATGCAGGAATACTCAATTTCCTCTTGAAAGTTCAATTCATTTTTAAATATTTCATCCACTAGTTACGATACAAAATTTTCTGCTATTCTATTCGTCATTCAATATCTTTTGAGAATTGTCAATTCCAATCATTTTATTATCAAAATTTCAAGCACGTCCTCAATATCGCGTAGCCAAATTTCCCAAGTGCAGATTTCATTTTCTATTAAAGTTGAACATCCGCTATCTGTTCTGTAATTTTTACATCTTGTACCCAACATCGGGAGATGTCACAATTACTGCATCTTTCTTTTTATTGTGCATAACATACGTATGTGTACTTTATTAACTTCCCAACTTTAAATTCTAAAAGATGGCCTATTTGTGATTAGTTGACCATAAGTACGTACATTTTGTAAATAAAATATTCTGCGTTAGTATCTAGGTGTTTGCGTACGAGTGAATAAACATCTTCCCTAATATCTTTCTTTCACACTGAAGACAAACCCATTCTGAACTCACTCCCCCCTTTAACTTCGAAACAAACCGTCAAGTTTCCAAACTGCCACTCAAACACTTGACAACTCTTTTGCAATCGTTCTAGTGAACTGAAGTGCAAACAACTCCCCCCTCAAAAAAAAAAATGTTTAAAAAAAGAAAAAAAATGGAGTGAGCTGGATTAGTTCTCAGCTCACTTGTGCGCTTTTGTCGGCAACATAATGCAGTCATCGTGGTCCCTGGCAACAACTATTCTGTTGAGGAAAAAAAGTAGTATATACGCAAAAAAAAATGAAGTGGGCTAGAACTCCAGCAGATGGAAGAAAGAGGGTTGACTCGCAAATTGTGCGTGCGGGGCCACTGATTGCTCAAATGCCATTGCCAAGGGGCGAGCAACTGGCTTGCTAATAACCATGCTTACTTCCTTTTTCTCCTCCCAAATTGAGTGGGAGTTGAAGTCGAAATGCGTTCAGGATTATTGGAGATAGACAAAAAAAAGTGAAAGAGAGAAATCTCTTCCACGTAAATGGATGGTGAAAGAATGAGAGAAAAGATCTTGTGTTTGCACCTTACACCCTCAACTTAATCACAAAATCAATTCCAACATCTACCATTTTGACACAAAAGTTTTTATAACTGAATTAGCAATTTAAAGTGGATTCATATTTCTTCTATGTCTTAACATTTCGCCTTTAAAGAGCTGCATGGAATTAAATCTGGTTTCTTCTTTAAAGTGGTCCCTTCTTTACCACAGTAATATAGATGCTATTAACAATTTTTTTCCTTTTCTTTGGTCGAATGCCTCCGAAGCATAAACTAACAACCCATTAGACATCCTCCAAGTAAATGAGACGCTCATTTGAACAGCAGTTATTAATGAGATAGCCTAACGATCGATAGATCAAATTGCATCTTCTCAACACACCGTGATTGAAGAGTTCCTTCCCTGATATTTTAATGATACCTTTCACAACCCTGACATAACACTGAAGATAAGAACCGGCGTCTCTCTTCCGATCAACTTTATCTGAATTCTCTTCACGTTTAACACCAGACGTCTCACCTTAGTTAATTAATTAAATTCCCACTTGTACAACCCCAACTTCCTTTTAGCAATTTGTCACTTACCGATGCAAAATCCAATTATCAACTTTAATAATTGTCTAGTTAAGACTACTTTTTATTCCTTACCTGAACTGCATTCTCCTCTGTAAATAATTCGAATATTCTTGCGGGCTTTACAAGCTTCCACCCTCATGATGCATTCATTACTGTATGTTTTGCCATCGGAGCCACATACAGGTCGGAACTCCATCGTACAGATTCCATTGCATCTGCAAACAGGGTTTCGATGTTCGTCCAGTTGACACACCTGGAAAGCTGGACACTCTACACCTTCACAAGGATCTGCAAAGATAAAAGGTTAAACCAACATTGAGTACAAATGCCACTTTAACAACACAAGTGCTTTTTAATTAATGGTGCGCGCAAGTCCATCATTTTGATTTTAAAATTAACGACAAGGAGAATGAATACTTTTGTCTAGTAATTTATTGTCAAGTAAATTAAAACGTTAAATCTTACGTCCAGAGAATGACATTTAAATGAAACAGAAAATACAATAGGTCTGGACAGATGACACCCCTATTTTATTTGAGATTAATTTATCTTGTGTGATCTGTTTTGTGTTTGGAATAAATCCCAAATAGTGAACTATTCACCTTTATGAAATTTTTCACGCTAGAGAGTTCAAACTATAGGCTTTGGGCGTTTTCCAATACATTATATTTTTCTTTCTTGCTCGCCTCCAAGAAAAAGTTGTGGAAAAAAAAAACTCCCATCATTACTTTTTCTAGTGTTAACCCCTCCAATTTCTAGCCATTTATTTATTGAGAACTCAACATCCAACTATCAGCAATAGTTCTACTCAAAGGTTTTCCGCCCATGCGGTCATTTCTCGCACGTGTTACTAAGTGCCTTACCCTCATTTCATCCATGCTGGATGTCCACACTTGAGGTTGACCAGTGTAGATCTATTCTACCATTTACCCCCTACTTTACGAGAACATTAAGGTCACTTGAAATGACCCTTAAGAAAAGCTTTTAAAAAGAAAAACCCTTGGTGTGAGGTGAAGCACGTGCTCCTTCCATTAAAGGGTTATGAGGAGAAAAGACTGTTAATAGCAAAGATCGTTTAATACTTTTTCAAGCAGAAAAAAAGAGAAACTTTACTTACACATCACCACAAAAAAGGGTAAATAAAATGTTCCTTTAAATTTTTTTAATGCAAATTTATCATCTTTTTGAGAAAATAAACAAATTATGGCTATTCCATTAGCAGAGAGATACGATTCGCAAAATGCGTAAAACGAGTTTTAAATCCGCAAAACTTTCAGTTACATAAATCACGGATGATAAATTGTAGAAAGTAATTAATGATCATCTTAAGCTAAGCTCTTGAAGTGCTGAGAAAAGAGAAAACTTCCACACCTGTCAACCAGGGAGAGAAGCAAACACTACTTTACCGAACCTTAATTTCCTACCATCGAATTCAAACAAAAACAAGACATAAAAAACTTTCTTGCTCTCCATAAAATTAATTTCCAAACTAACCGTGCAGGGATTTTTTTTTCGTTCGTAAGACCTATCCACCAAGGGACCAATAATTGCTTCTTCATTTATTTCCCTTCTTTTTATTAGACAAGTTGATTGATTTCAATTCATCGTAAACCTAAACCCAAAATTACTTCTCACGACATGAAAGATTGTCCATCTTCCTTAGATTATGTCGGAAAAAATTTGTCTATTTTCTAACATTTCATATCAATATATTTTGCCTTGTAGTGTGGGGCTAATCGATATTTGACATCTGAAATTGAATTTAACGAACAACAAACTGAGTTTACAATGTTTATTTAAAAACATGTCAATATTAATTTTAAAAAGTAATAAAAAATGCTCAATAACGTGTATTGTTTGGAAATAGAAACTTTTCTGATATTTTTTATTTTGTTTACTCAGCAATTTTTTGAGTTGGAAGTAAATTCTATTTTGGTTCAAACTAACTTTGTTTTCCTCTTTAACTTATATTAAACTCTCTGGCACTACCCAACGTCGAAGAAATTTGCCACAACATTTTTTAGTGACCAATAGACATTAAAAAAAATTACATCAAAAGAATTGTTTGGCACAAAACCAAAGTGATAATCAAATTACAAAATGAAAAGATTAATCCATCAGTACTTTTCGTTAATTAGAAAAAAATCAAACACTTTTAGTTAATTTTGTTCTGAAAACCTCCAAAACAGTTTTAGTTTCCAATCTTATTTATATTCTCATTCAAGATGGAAGTAAACCCGAGTCAACAAATAATCAATTTCAGATCACTCATTCACATCTTTTAATATTTTATTACTCAGACTCAGACTCATTCCTTTAGGAAGATCAGAGTCAATGGCATTTTTATGTCTATCAATATATAGAAAAAATTGATATAAAAAACTGTTTGTTGTTGCTAGCTCGTAAGAAAATTTTATAATATAATTTATACATGTCCTGTAAAATGATGAGGTTTTTCAACCTTCATGAAAGTCCAATGGTTGGTGAGACCGTTCCCTTCCACCACTCAACGACGTATTTTAAAGGTGACGTATGAATTAGTCAACAAAACTGTTGGTTTTCAATTCAGTTTTCAGTAGCGGAAAACATTAAAGGGATATTGAAAATTCTATAAAAATTAGCAATTGGTTAAAGCATGTTTTATTTATGAGTTTGTAATGGAAATAATAATTTACTCAAACCAAAACATAGTTGGAGAAATAAAATAACTTCACATTACCCAGAACAATTTTGTCAGAATTTTCTCTCGTGTTGCATGCGCCACTGGGTTTACTCGATGCTGCATCCAACTGAGAAATGCTTCCATAAAACAAGTCGCCAAATAGGTTTAAGAAATCTAATACAAACCTTTTCACGCACTTCTATTCGCAACGAAATGAGTCCAAAGCTTTGAAAATGTTTTACTTTATTTTATTCTTTTTCTTTGGTGGGTTCTCCATCTCAGAAAATCATTTTTTATATTTAAACAGATATGCAATGAACTCGGATCTAAAACGTTTTCAATTACCTTGAATTTTTTTCAATCAGGTCAATAAAAATATATATTCACATGTAGTTTTGTTTGTTTCTTTTTGCCAGTGCAGTTGTTTGCGACAAGTGAAAAGTCTGAGGCATTTGAAATTGGAAAACAACTCAGTCAGATAAAACAATATTGTTGTTTGCAAGGTCAGTTCTTGTGGTTCATTACCCTTCTCGTGCTTAAATTAAATTCACACAATCAAGAGAAATTTATTTCCACTTTTAACAGCAGATGGCGTCTCTATTTTTTATTTTCTATCAAAAAAATCTAAATTGATTGAAACAAACTCCAAAAATTAATTTTCTTCCGACTTATACGGCGGAAAAATTGGCCGCTTCACGGTGACGAAAACAAATTTCTTTTTCAAAATACTGGCTGAAAATCAATTTCAGCCTTTTGCAATTATCATTCTCACTGCGCTCTTAAATATCATTTTATAAGAAATTAAAAATTTAAGTATGACGTTAAAGTCAGCGCAATTACATAATTTTTTATTGTAGGAAAGCTTAATAAAAGAACGTTCACGTTTTTAATAATAAAAAAGCTACCCTAAACGTACGTATAGTCCACAAGAATATTATAAAAACAAGCATGAAAATTGTATTTTTCTAGGGTTTACCTTAAAGACAAACCAGCTATAACATAGGCAAAAGCCAATAAAATTTTTATCTGTTTCGTCTGTCGCATATTTAAAAAGAATTTGGGAAAACATAAGTGTAATAAAAGTGTAGAAAACAAGCGAAGAAGGATTTAAGCTGATAAAACGAGAGGCACTCTTCTATGTACAACTATTTTTATTGCCTACTTAACTATCATAAACGTTGTCTTTAAAGAGAATTTAGCATCTAGTTGACTGAAAATCAAATACTTGAAGATTGCGTGCCCAGGCATTTTGATGAAAATATGATACTAAATCGGAAAAAAAGATTTTTACAGCTGAGAGAAACTACTCCACTCAAGCTTATTTCCACAACTTGCTTTTATTTTTATTTTTTTCTCCGACTATTTCAGTGTAACCAATTCCGCCCTGTGGGATGAGAAGAAACATTTACATCTTTACGGCTTGATTAAAACCTTTATTATCACAAAAGGGTCATTTCAAGAAATAGTATAAACCCTGGAGGACCATCACCCAACACCTAAAACTTGCCATTCCGCCTTTGGGCTTCCATGAAGTTCATGTGCTAAGGTCAGAGATAATACTGACCTCAGCAACATCAGGTTCTTCAAAGGAAAAGAAACATTTACAGCAACTTTATATAATTAGAATCTCACATTTCGCATGGACCACAAATCCGGTTAAAACCGCAAGATACGCCCGGCAAAACCCGAATCATTATTTATTTACAACCGAAAGGAGCCGAGTAAACCAATAGCCTCGAAAATTCTTGCGAGCAACTTGACACTGAAAATAAAAATAATTGTATGGTTTGTTCGGAACTCGCAGGGGAGTTGGGATACCTCACAGCAATTTGTGAATCACCTTTAAAGGTGTTCATCTGCTACATGTTGATAAGACCAAAGTTTCATTAGAGTTTAGTATCATTTATGACACCCCGAAATTCATGTCAATATGACTTCCTTTGAATCACCTCCTCCTCGGGGTAAGTCGTCAGGAAAAATGTCAGTTTCAAGTGGATCCAACCATTTCTCCTAGTTAATTTAAACTCGTTTGTATATTTTAACAAAACGTCTGAAATAGTAAACACGTTCATTGATCGCAATTACATTAATATGCAAGGTATGTAATTCAGGAAAAGTGTAATAAACTCTACACGCTTCTCTCGGGAATTATAAAACGCGATAGGACATGTAAGTTTAGTAGGATTTTAAAACATTAAAAGCATTAATTATCAATGTCTGCGGACATTAACTTTTTTTTTACTCCCAACCTAAAACTGTTATTGATTCGATCAAACATGCTTTGCGTTTCTGAGAATTCTAAAGAAAAAAAAAAGAAAAGACAGAAAGAAAAAAAAAAAAAAGAAAGCAACCCAATCTAAACAAAAGAACTTATTGATTCACCATCAAACAGAATAGGTTGGAAAAGATTATTTAGTTTTATAAATTCCAATACTTCGCTTAGTCAAAATTTAAAGCTAAAACATTCAAAATTAACAAAGTACACACACCCAAATTAATAATGTATTCTTTACTTTGAACTCAAATGAAAGTTCTACGTCAACTATGCGACACACTCTTTTTTTTCTGCCTGCACTTTCTATAGGTAAGTGAAATGCTTAGTAGTTTTTTATGACTATACATAGTCATAATTTTAAAATTCCAAACAAGAGGTGCAGTAAAGCCTGATTTTCATAAAACAAAGTGGTTTTAGTTGCTTGTTTATGATTCTAGGAAATTTCACATCTTACTGAATTTCATTTCAATAATGTAATTATATAACATTACAAAATAATATAATTCTATTAAAATTGCAAAGTGCAGTTTTACGAATGCAAAAGCAACCACTACATTTTACAATGGTCTGTATATAGCCAATAAAGAGAATTTTCAAGTGGTGTAATGGAAAGTATATTTGCTTTTCTTTCGTTGATTGCATTTTTCTGACACCCATCGATTACAAACAACACCCGAGGTGATAGCTGATAAACATGAATAGGATTTTGGTCCCAAAGGAATTCTTACCTGGGACCTAACTTGATTGAATTGGGGTTTGGAAGCATCACTGCACCCAACAACCACACACGGACTATACAAGGCATGCTGGTAGTCGTAAGGGGAGAAAAAAGGGAGCGACTTATTGATCAGAGGAAAGCTGCAAAACACATTTTTCACTCAGTTGGTACGAAGTGCTAGATTTCTTTGAATTTTTTCCTTTCCCTCTTTTATACAAACATGCACAGAAAAAGAGTTATTAATCACCAGAATAATAAATTCAACATCTCAAGCTATTTTTTACAGTTTAACCAATCATTTTAAAAAACTGTCTAGTTTCTCACGAATTGATATATGGAATATTCCTTCCCAAAGACAATACAACTATTTCTTATGTGGAAATCTTTCTAGGTTATGAAATATAAAAAGTCCATTTCTCATTCCAAGCATTTCTTACCCACACAAAAAAGTGTTTCCTGCATCAAATCTGCTTATTTATTGATGTTTTTTCCCGACTACTACTTCTCTTTTTTAGTGCGCAATCTTGACTTTAACTTCTTTCTTTATGTATGCACTTAATAATTCTGTATGCATATTCCCATGATTTAAATATAAATTTATATCTGTACTATAATCCGTACACCCACCGCTCATGGATGCAGTATTGATCCTCAATCTTTTTGCTTTTAAGGAAGGCAAGTTTTCATCACGTGAAGTCTTAAGTTAAACCACGAGGATGGGAAACCCCTTTGACACTCCACAGCGGGCAGTCTGCCAATGAAAGACACAGGCAAAGAGGGAAGAAGGGAGTCGTTGAACTTATTCCCCCGATCTGAGTTACCGAATTGCTCTCACATGAGTGTGTACTAATGATCGTATTATCTCCGTCATTTTTCAATGCAAGGCAACCGAGGGCTGAGAGTGGAGTTGCTATTATCCATGCTTTCTGTTTAGGCAGAGAACCGAATAAAAAACGATGGATCTGGAATAGGTTTCACTAGTCCTCAGAGCCAACCCTTACACGAATGAATTGCACCGCTCCAAATTCGATTTCTTCCGCTGTTTACATGAGCAATTTGATTGAAGAAAACAAACCTAGCATTTTCTTCAACTCTCGAGTGAAGTCCCAGTGTTATACCTGAGTCGTTATTTTTTTAACATCGAAAATCCAACTAATTTGTCAAATTTCTTATCTTTTTAACCACACAAAGATCAGCAAGAAAGAAAAAAAACAAGTAATAAAAACCTCAAGCAAAATAATGGTGATATGAAATAAGATTTGTAGGTTGACGTCACACTTAAGCCTTTCTTGTACGGTCTAAAGACGATGAGAAATGAGAATGTGGGGTTATAACTTCAACTCTGTCGCGTCTCTCGTCATCCCGAGATCTTATAGCCACTCATCAAAGAAACACTACGCGACACCCAACCACTGATAAACTAACTTTATTCAAAGAAGAAAGAAAACACAGTTCCCATGTTATCAATAAAACATCCTCCCACTCTCAGACTGCAAACTGCGGCTGCTCAGCACACATATCACCAACACACAAGAGAAAATAAGCAACACATCATGATGCTATCGGCACAGAAACGCCACAAAATGTATATCACTGGCCTTCATGCTCTGTTGCTAGATGTGTCGGTCGATTAAGATTGAGCACTGGAAACCACACTAACGTGATCATAGAGCAATTGAGCCAATGACACGGTCGCCATCTTTTATATATGGTGGAAGCTCAAATGTTCCTCTCTAATAAAAACTAAACAAAATTATTTTTTTCATCACACCCATTAACGACCTTTTCTTTTCCAGAGTTACAGTGTGACAAAATCTCATTATAATCTCTGCTATGGGAACCGTAAAATATGATAAGTGCGAGATAAAGTAACCTTTGAAAGGGGAAAAAATACTCATTTAGTGCCGTAATCAACGTCGTAAGATGCACGCGTTCAATTTAATAGGTGCAGCTGTTTTTAGCACGGATATTAGGAGCAAACCGAAAGGAAAGCGTAATTTCCACCTGGTCGAACTTTTGTGGTTTTCACTCGATAACAGCAGCTACAGAGAAGAGAAATAGGAAGAAGGGTCACGTGATGGACACTAACGCAATTAGTCGGGTGGCACACAAGACCGGAAAAGGGGGAGGGTTCAGGGAGGGTGACCACGGTCAATGGAGCTTTTCATCTTAGATTGGAACAAATTTCTGGAGCTCGCCTGTACCAATTAACGTAGGGTCTCCAATTTTAATCAACATTTGACACCAAAGCAATTGGTCGTTTCGGTGTCATTTCAATTAACGGTACCAAAATTGGTAAATATTTTTCTTAAACCGGGTGTTACATTTCTGCATAACTTGTGCGATCGATTTTGTCAAATGATAGCTGTGTATAGATTTAATACTAATGCGATAGAGACAGTTCTGTCTTTCCATCAAGATAAAAGCACCGCCTGGGTTCATTACATCAAGCTGCCTGACAAAGCAACAGCGGGCAACAGGAAAGACGCATTTGCTTTCAGAAATTTTTAATATTCTTTACTTCTTTCCAGGTTGTATAAATTGTGTTGGGAAAACAATTTCTCAGACACAAGTTTCAATTCTCTCCATTGAAAAGCCGCTAATCTTTTGTTTTCATAACTAAATACTGGAATAAAGAGAACAAAACTGTCGCCTTCCCTTATTTCTTCCTGTCTCATAGGGTGAATGTAGGGGGTAAAAAATGAATAAATAAATACACAAGAAACCTTTCTTCATATTGAATAAAACATGAGCATAATTTTCTGTGGAATGAGAACTCTCTTGCTTCCCTTCTCCGTCTATAAAAGTCAATGTGTACCAAACACGGACATGTATATTACCAAAAAAACCGCGGGAAGTTATTACCACAACTCAATCCGCAACCGGAAAAAAATACACAGCCACCAGTGTAATAATATGATAAGTTACAAGCTCATTCAAAAATTATATTTCCGAGGATTGGTAGTTGATGTGAATAAAATTTGAGCTAAATTTGATTGCAGTGACGTCACTAAATCAATTCTCCAGTTTGCACAGGATGCATTTATAATAACACTGTTTATTATTTAGGTATCGTAACGTTATTGAATCAAATCGCTTCACGAGTGTTTGCTACCTTCTTGGATAAGAGTAAAGCGCACGTTAGAGAAATTTGCGTTAAAGTAGATAGGAGTCTCTCGTGTTCAAATCAATTTTAAATTATGTCTGTTTGGGTATTATCCAATAACTGCAAGAGACAAAATAAAGCGATGCCTGGTACATTCATCCAAGTTTTGGAAGAAGGAAAAAAAAATGATTGAAATACAATAGTTCGTTAAGGGGCAGCAAGCAGCTAAAAAAAATTCTTCTCTTTCATCGTCAACGTGGTCGTCACTTGTGATTGGATTAAAAAAATTGCTCAGACAAGGGTTGAATCTTTTTTCCACATCGTCTTTCATTTTAGAAATCCTTTCAGCATCAGCAACACAAACGTTCCAAACTGACTCACTGACTTTGCGTTTTCCCAGTGGGTTGGTTGTCATAGCAACTCATCTCAAGCCCAGGATGGAAGGTGACAAAGCAGAAAAAAAAATGTGTCAAAAAAAAATAAGGAAGAGAGTTGCTATTACCTCGTGTCAACGCCCAGAAAACCATAACACAAAAAAATCACTTTTTGTTTATGATCAAAAGGCATTATTGAAAAAGGGAAAAAAAAACCAAAAAAACTATTTCCTATCTCATTTCACGATTTCCAGTGTAGCCGATTCCCTAGTCTATTATATCCTAAATGGGTGAAATGAAACGAGCTACTTTCCTCTTTCTTTTATGTTGCTTTACAGAATTGAAGAAAGTAAAAGTCTGCCGGGGAAGGAAGAATTTTCTTCATTTCCTTCGTTTCCCTTGGACGAATCGTGATGTAATTTCCGGTCTAAGAATAAAAACCGCGCATTAATCCGGTTCTATTCTGTCAAACAAACGAGGTTCTTCAAACTGCAAATTGATTTGCACTCCACTTCATTCGTACTGAACGTTTTAATTACACAGTGCTGCCTGATTTACTTAAAATGGACTTGCACGTTTTACGATTACCACTGTACAAACTGTAATAACGATCTTGTTGACCTCTTCAATTATATAATAGCACTTTCATTTCTCTTCATGTAATGAAGTATATTAAATTTCATAATGAGACCTAAAATTGCATATTATCCACCGGCATCGTTTACATTGCCTTTGTTTATTAATATCCTCTTAAATAAAAACAAAATCCAATTACCTTACGAATTTTATTTTGTATAATTTCGTTCAAGAAAAATGCTCTTGTTGAGTTATTTAGCGTTTTATCTTGCATATAATTTTTCAAACATTTCCGTAATGTAAAACTTGATAAGTAAAGATGATGGATAACGTTCGAGTTCAAAAAAGTTAATTTCTCTTATATTTTCAACTGCTATAAAAGTTTAAAAAAAATAAGTAGCACATGATAAAAGAGGAAAAACTTAAAATCGTTGAGGAAGTAGGCAGGAGAATGGGGAGTGATGATGATAAAAACGAGCCAACTGGAGAGAGAGGCGTTACAACGGCCTCTTTCCAAATGGTTCAGCATCTGTCATCATCCAGCCGGATATAAGAAATTTTCTATCCCAACACTTCCAACATCACACTTTTCTCTGAAAATACTGATCCTTGTAAAATGTATAAAATAAAAAATTGTGCCTCACCATCTCTCACTAAACTAATTTTGTTAGAGGAAAAATAATCCTGTAATTTCTTAGCTGCTTTCTTCATCGTAAATAATACTATTATTATAGTCACACAGAAGCTAATTTCTTTTTTCAGTTCATTAAATGAAGATTAAAATGAGAAAGAGCTCAATTAATTACCATAACTGAATTTTAAATCAACTTCACACTACGGACTTTTAATATTATGCATAATGGTTTCTAATAACATGGTTCAACGTAATTACTTTTTTTTAAAAAGTTCGCTTACTTTAAGAATAATTTTATGATTGAACCAGATTAAATTTTAATGATTTGGTAACACAAAAATAATTAACTTGCGCTTAGGAATTTGCGGTATTATAGATGAAAGGTATAAAAAGGTCAAAACATGTGTATAAAAAAATAACGATGTCACTTACCGCATTTTCCTTGATACCGTTCTTGAATGTCTTTCATGTTTTGACACGCAGCTCGTCTCAGCTCGCACACATTGGGGTAATCTTTGCCATCGGTTGCACATACGGGCAATGCGCCTCGATGGTCGCCGTAAGAAGGGCATTTGTCCGGGCACACACACTCGGCTGATCGTCCGTCCAGTGTTGGCACGCACCGGGCACCGAATCGACACACCTTATTTTCGCACGGGTCTTTGACCGCTTTGGGAAAAACATAGCACGAATGAGCAAGGTGAAGCACGGCATAAACGCAGGTGAGCAAAAGCAGGTGAGACAACGGCCGCAACCTCATGGCTGTTCACAGCCGCTAGAGATCGGCAACGCGCAAGGGTCACGAACCGCACTGACAAGGTCAAGGGTCATGGCATCATGTTCGAGACAAAAAGGAGATAAGGTGCACATCACGTGGCGCAGGCGCAATACGCACCGCACCAACCTTCATTCCAAGAACGGATGGATGGAAGAAAAGAGGATGATGATGTCACACACTGGTGATTCATTGGCCTATCGCCCAACTAGACCCGCGTCTGCCACGCGTTGGATGGAGCCATTGGCGCCTCGTGCTTTCTCCGCCGACAAAGAGCATGGCAGCTCGCCTCCCGGACTCAACTCCAACGCTCGATCAATAGCGAAAAGAGGGTGGAGGTAGAAAGGCTACAAGAGGCGAAGGCGAGTAAACCGCGTGTTTTTTTTCATTTGCCCAAACACCCAAAAACCAACATTGACACGTCGTTGCTTTCTCTATTCAAAACTGTAATGAACACATTCACCTTCATTTATTTATCGGAAAATAAACCACGTTTTGGCTTTTCAACCATCAATAATCAGACATGTGTGGCGAATGACGATTGAGTTCACCAGGTACCACCACCGGCACAATCGGGATAAAATATCGATCTCGCCATCGCCAAACACACCACCAACCAACTTGTCAACGTCCTCTCGCTTCTGCTTTCCCCTCCAGGTTTATCACCTTTGCTCCATCATACCACTGGGGCATTGAGCGTTCAATACCATTTAAGCGATGCACCCAATAAATATATAAATTCAATTTTATTCAAAGTTCAAAACGCGTATTGCAAACTTTACTTCCACTACATCCTTTACACCTATTTATCATTGATCTATCCATTTTCAAGACCGGTAAGAATAAAGGGAATTTTTATTAATTCTTAATTCCCTTTCATACGTATTTCGCTTTAAAAAATGTGAGTAGAATTGCATCAAAATTCCGCTAGTGTAGCAGCTTCAATATATCTTTTGATGGAGCGTTGTCGTTACTTAAAGATTCGAAATTTGTCTTCCGTTTCTCGCTAAACTCCACGTGACGGAAATACAAGACATGGACCAATTTGTTTCACTCTCAAACCCAGCAAACAAACTATTTATTTGGCCACGACAAAGATTCCCAGCGGATTAAAAGATGATGGATGAAGAAGCGTGTACCATGACTCTTCTGTAATAACCGAGTAAACACTAGAAACACAATATAACAAAGAAAATGATGCATGACCTTTTTACCGACCCTTGAAGAACAATAAGAGAATTAAATACGAAGAATTCTTATTTTTACCTTTCCTATCATATCACGAAATAACACGGCAACCATCTACCACCATTCGCTTGCAAATTGCTGACTGAGGGAGTTTTCCCTTGCAATCCCATTCTATATTGTGGGCCGTAGGGAATAACAGGAAAAGCCATAAGCAGACACGAGCTTTCTCTTCAAGAAAAAGAATGGAGTGCATGATTAATGGAATCCCATGGGCCCCTATCAAACGTCCATTAAGAAGACGTGCAAGACAGAAAACAGGAAAGAGGATACTTTTCTCAAGAGGCAAAGTAGGTCCATTGATTAAAGTCGTTAGCCTCTCTTTTATGTTGGAAATAAAAAATAAAGAGCAAGGTAAATGGTTGTTGAAAATTTGAAATAATGGATTTCAGGTAGTTGTTAGACGTTTTATGAAGAAAAATAACCTTTAAAGTAATAAATCAATTTACCATTTTTAAATTGACCATAAAATAGTAGTTATCACTACAATTAATTAAATAAGTTCGTAAGGTCAAAGTTGTTGCCAATGGTTTAGGAGCAATGTCCCGTAATGGTACTGTGGCGCCATCTGGCGGGTGGCTGTGTCAACAAATTGATGTATTTCGTCTCCGTGCAGACACGCCCTCTGACGCCAACAAAAAGTATTAAAAATTGAAGAAATATTTTGAAACTATCTGCGGAATTCGCGCATACAAAGTGTCATATTTTAAATTTTCGCGTTCCACCATTGAGTTAACATTATGATACTTGAGGGACTAATTAATACCAAGTGGAGAGGTACCTACAATTAGTCGGTGCTATAAATTGTCAAGCCAAAAGGTTGTGATTATAAGTGTCAAGTGCCTGGCTTAATGTCTGTCATTGTCGCGTAGCGTTGGGTCTAATTTATTCACTGCTACATCGCAGTCTGGAATTCACTTTAAATCATAGGAGAAATGAGCGAGCAAAACGCTCCCGACACAGTTAATTATCGTGAGGAAAACCAAAACTAAAACTGCACTTTAGCCGTATCTGGAGAAACTTTCAAAATGATTACACCTTAAGACAAAAAGAGGACTAAGTCAGAATAGATGTTCCATCGGCTCAACAAAAACCCAATTGCAGTGAAGAAGAAAAAAAAAGGAGAAAGAAGAGATGAACCCAAATGGAATGGAATTCTTGTGCATCCCTTCATCTTGCAGATATCTTTGGGAAAGTGAACATCTGGGTGTGCAAAGAGGCGCAAAAATCTCTTCCTCTCCCTCTGCCCGCCTACTTTTTGGGCATGCACGAGGGACTCCTTAAACTATGCAATGATCAGAAAAAGGAGGGAACAAACGGATTTGCACCGTGGTTTTGTGCGGCTGTTTCAAAACCCACCAGCAAGGCACAAAACTGATGCATCTGCTTGGGAATTAAGAGCGAAAACTCATCGATAGACGAACGCAAAAGAACATCTACCATATGAATTGCCTACTAAAAGGACCACTAGTCTGCTCATGCTGAGCACTGATCAATAAAACAACCGTAACCAAAGTGAATAAAAACGATAAACTCGAAAGACTGTAACAAATGTAGAATAAATAAATAAACACATTTAGAAAAAATATAAACAAATCTTCAGGCACTTCAAAGCAAGATGAAAATATTTTCATACGAGAAAGAATTTAAAAAACCATTTTATAAAAGTAAGTGTTCATTAAATTATTTTGACTACTTCTTTAACTGCAGCAGGTGCAATTCGTGATATAAACTTCAATCATAATTTTACAGGGGGGATAAACTAGTGGCGCCATCTGGCGTCGAGTGTTTAAACTACAAAAAATCAATAAGTCAACCTCATTTCTGTAAATGGGTAGGTTACTTTTATTTTTTTATCACCCAGAGTTAAGCATGAACCGTGAATTAACGGTAACGAGGAGAAAGGTAAAAATAATAATCAGGTAATTGCTTTAACGAAATAGTTGCAAAAAAAAAAAAGAAAAAAAAGAGGAAAAAAAGAGAGAGATGACAAAGTTCATCGGCTTCTAAAGCTAAGCCATGTGAACAGATCCGATGAACCGAAGTTTAATACGTCATACCGTAACGTCCATTGGGTTTATATTGGACCCTGATTCAAACTGAAGGGCAATCAAAAGCAGAATTACCAACAGAAAGTAATCTTTTCATTAATAATTTATCATCGTCTCGACGTTCGGTCTGTGCCCTCTCTTTGCAGAACTCGGTTTTGGAAAACCATCAGTTTCTAAAAAAACGAATAGCAAACGAATTAATGTAGTGCGTGTGAGTTGTGTTGATATCACAAGTCATACTTAAGCCTCGATTGCTGCAGACGTCAATAAACTGAGGGAATAATTTTTTTCCAAGAAATAAGTTTATAAAAAAAAAAAAAACAAGTCAAAATTCAATTTTCAATCTGAATGGTTCTTTAAATATTCATTAAATGTTCGGTAGCCTTTGCAAAGACAGAAGGGTTTTAAGAAAAAAAACAAATAAATTTATTTGTATAGAATTGCAAATTTGAAAAAATCTCCCTTGCCTAACTTTGTTTCATTAATCCAATCAAATCTTCATCTTCGTATAAACATCGGCTGTGTCGCCCAATGTGATTAAAACTTCATCAACACTGAGTAAACAACACGGCAAAAATTAATTTTTAAAAGCTCTTTGACAGTACCTCAACGGATTCCGGTTTGTAACATTTTTATTGAACATTCGCTTTCACGTGTAATTACAAAATCCATTTCCACGTGACAAATCAAGAATACTCTGAAAAAGCTTTTAGGGGTAATCCCTAAAGTCTAGTTTCAAGAAATGCATTCTTTCAAAACCAAACTAAATGGTATATAATGCAAGTGCTAAGACATGAAAACGTGGGCTCCTTCACCTTAACTTGGAGCGAAATAAATACAATGTACACCTTTCACCTTTGCTAGGTAATAAAACAAGAAATCACAGAACTGGGACTACGGTTGACATAGGCCATGTTTGCTATTATTTCGTTGCTTAATTTTGCAGTTTTGAAGTTTTAAATGAAGTTAAAGTAAACATTATTATAAAATTATCTTACTAAAAATTTTCCAAAAAATTATTATTCATGCAAAGTCTTGTTTGTTGCTTACATAGGTTTCATTAAGCGCACTTGCCCTTGTCCCCCATACCACAAATCAAAACTGAATAGCCATTACCTTCTATTACAAACAGATTTTAACTAGAAACTTACAGAACATGGTTATATAACGTAAATTTTAGGATGAATCCACAATTCTGTTTAAAATATGCACTGTCTGCAAAGAATTCAAGTGATCAGCTAGCCATTTACGGTTTAAGAGTTAATGACCAGCTGATTAATTTGTCATATAAATTCTGGGAAAATACACCCGAAACATGCTATAAAGTTAAGTCTGAACAAACAATGAAATTTTTTTTAAATTTAGAAGACAAAATTTAAAAGAAGTTAAATTCATTCAAACAATTACTGAACTACATGCTAATGAAAATACAATTTGTTTAGAGAAGTCATTCTTCCTTTCAATTCATGAATTTTTTAATTTAGCACAAAAGAGTATACTAGAGCTTTAAAATAATTAGTTTTATGGTGTATTTGTTAAATACATAAACACAAATTTCAAAAGTTAACTAGTCCTTAACACCCTTTTTCTGTGTATGCCAAAAAGAAGCTTCCTATTTCCTATTTTGTGGCAAAGGTCTTTTTTATCTTTTACTAATAGATTTTTTAGGGGGAGGGTATTTCCTCTAGTCAACTGATGTTGCCTAAAAAATTAACATTAACATCTTCCTCCATCATTCAATTGACGACGAATAAGTAAGAAACATCACAAAATACAAAAGAAACTATTATCCCATTCAACGCTTACTTCATAAACAACTTGCTCAAAAAAACCATAAAATATCTTTACAATTAACAATAGAGTTTAGGCGTATGACTTCAAACAAAGGCATCCAATTTACAAGTTCATCAAAATCACTTTTAAAGTTATTTTCTCATACCAATCATTACTTCGCAGCTGCAACTATACTCGTTTAATTTCCCAACTGTACCTTGGTCACGATATCTAACTAAAGAGACTAATGAAAACCAAGACTACTTGCTGAGAGATACATTAGCATAGCGAAACAACCGGACCAAGAACTCATCTCAAAACTCACTGGGGAGGCAAGACGCTAATTACACCAACGCGCTATCACCATCAACGAGATGCAAAGAGCACTGGCCTGTAGGATAATCAGTGTGTTGTTGCCTCTGCTCTTAGTCCTTTCACACAACGGGATTAAGACGTTGTATATTCTTTTCAAATGAGTTCATTCCAGCACAAAGACAAGTTTATTGAAATCTTAGCAGCATTCCTAGACACTTAAAATTCATTTTTTGTTGCGAAAAAATTAGATTTCATTCAATTAAAGGTGTATTTGGTCAAAGATTATTTGGATACTGGAATGAGGCGGTTAGAAAAATCCCCTAATTCCAATCAGCGGTGAGATGATGTTTGAGAAGTGATAAGATGGGGAGTGTGGAAATGAAATCGCTTGAGAAGCCACCAAGGTGATGGTAGGCAGGAAGCCATCAAGAAAGGAGGAGGTTGCTCCATTGATCTCTGATTGCATTTGACAATGATTGATCAAGGTTTTGAGACTCGGCTAGCAAACCCGATTCGATCGGAGGAAAAAAGAAAAAAAAAGAAAAGTACAAAATTCCCACTACAGTAACGTGAATTCAAAAATGTGTTTTTAAATTATAAATCAAGTTTTCCTTCTCCTGTTTCGTGCATTCATTTCCGAGAAGAAAGAATGGCGCCGAAAAAAAATATATTCAGGCGTACAACTCAAAACCCCAATTACAATTCTCTTCTTTTCTCTATATATTTCATTCAAAGCCTTGTTAATATTTCATTCAAACAGAATCAAAATCCTCCCACAACTGCCATCTCGGCAAATCCACTAAACCAAAAATCGGTCAAGAGTGCGACAAGGCAAACGAAAAACTCCCAGTGACCAAAGACCCGAGTAAAGACCATCTCATCCAAGAGACAGATGAATTGCAGGACCCGGTATTTACCTAGTGCAAACACCTTGTCAAAAGAGATTTTTCTTCCGTGGTTCGGGTTTTACTTTAACCTTCTACAACACAGCAACCAGCCATAAAAATGACGAATGTTTGCAATAAATCGAACTGCAAACACTCAGCTCTCCATCCTCCATCCATACGCTTCCACTAGGGGTTGACCTCACCAACGACTGATCTACATCACCAATCACCACACCACACTCCTGCACCTCACTTCCACTTTGTTATTTTTCTTTCATTTATAATACCCCCTTGTCAGCAACAACGCACCATAAACTCAGTAAACCAACCGATCGTCTACTCTTTTTTTAGGGTTAAGTTGTGGGGACAGGAATTATGTTGGGTAGATCAATAACCTGTATCAACTTTTTTATATATAAATATATCTTCATTATTTTTTACTACAGGATTGCAATACCAAATGTTCATTTCATTCCTGCTGATCGATCGTCCAAAAATCTATTACACCTTTGACACGCCAAGCCCTGTTTGTTTCCGTAATTTATTTCTTTATCAGCCTCGAAATAATTCGATGAGCTACCAGGTAATATAGATAAAGTAAAATAGAGTTTAATCGAACATGCAAACACATTTCTTTACTTAAACTGTAAACTCAAAGAATCCTATTTAAGCATTCGAAGAATAAACAGGGTCTTTTATGATATTTGTCATAAGAGCAAAAGGTAGAATTTTGCAGTTTATTGCACTCCCAGGAGTAAGTGAAATAAAGATTTTACAGCTTTAATTGTAGATGGAAATAACATATTTATATATACACTCATAGAAAATAATGACATTTACTCTAATTTTGAAGTTTTGTTTATTTATTCTAGTGTACTTTGGGGTTTTGAATTTCGTGTAAAATGCATATAGATGGAGTTCAAATAGTTTGTATGTATACAACTTTAAAAAATACCCATCGTTTTTAACATATTCAGTAGACAATGCCTGCTCTTTATTTAAAGTGTCTGCAAGACTGAACTAGTTTTGCCTATAAAAGACCCCTAAAAAGGCTTTATGTGTGTGAAGTTCTTAGTATTACCCTAAATTATAAGGTCACAATATAAATTACACGGATTCCAGCACACTGTAAATTTTAGACTGAAGATTTTTAGTCTAAGCCACTGTTATAAGTTTAATGTATGAATGCAGCTAGTGTTATTTGCGTTTCGTTTTAATGATTATCAATACAAAATTCTCTATTTGAAGTGTATTTATCTTCGTCAACAATTAGGTCACAATTGTAATGACTTCCCATAGAGATCTACTCAAACCAATACCTTTTCTACTCTAAAACTACGTGACAATCTTCCACGAGAATGCATTTAGTGATTTTTAAACAGGTACTACAGTGTGAGGTGAGAGAAGGGGCTAAAAGTAAAATCCTTCGTGTGAATAGTGTGCAGGTGGTTTCAAACGTTGTGCTCTCAAGGGGTTGCAGGTTTGCCAAGATGAAAGCTTCGGTTGGTAGACAGAACAAACTAATTCAGTTGTTGAAAGTGAGCTGGAATATCACATCTGATTTGGACCTGGAATGAGACATCTATCCCCTAGTGGGATGCTCAGGCAGTGACCACTGAAACCTTTGGTCGTTGATCCTCGCGGGGGGAAACAAGACAGAGAAGTTGCTTGTCGATTTCTTGGATTTGAGCTTCTACTCCCGAGTGTCCCAATTCTATCACCCCTAAGGCCAAAAAGAGAGAGCCTCAATTTTCTTTGCTCTTTGCAACATCAAAAGAAAAAACTCTTACAAAGAAAAATAAACTCAACCATATTCCCGAAGAGGGATTTCAAGAGGTCTATCTTTTATTAGTAGATATGTTGCAGCAATTTTTTGTCATATATCTGAGTAAATTGGGTGTTGAGATTTGACAATATTGACTTTCTTTACGAAGTGGCTTCGGGAAACTTTCACAATATTTGTATATATATGGCTTTAAAGGACAGCCACGTATTAATCAAAACAATTGATATTCAACTTTAAAATTTTTATATTACAAACGAAAACAACGTGTCCTTTTAATCCTAATAATCTCTGGCAAATTTCAAAAAAAAATTATTCCGCTGTCCCATATGACAATCCATTAAAAAATAGATATAAACAACGAGCACCATTAATTTTTAATTAATCATTTTACCCAACAAATTAGGCTCATTTTTCCAAATGAAAAACAACGGTCCTTGTAAATGATAAGCCCTGCAGCAAACGACGGACTACATAAATAAAATGCAGAGTCATTTCAACTCACTTGACTCGTCGTCTAGATTTCTGATACGCTATCATTACCAAACAGAAAAACGTCTGCTTCCTTTCACTCACCAATATTTCGGAGAAATAAAAAAAAGGGGAAGAAAAAAAAAAGAATTGCGCCCATTTTCCAGTTCAATTCTCGAGAAAGTGGTTGGAGATTGGTGCGTGGGAGGGAAGAAAAAAAGAAAGAAAGAAAGTGTATTCGGATGCATCAGGGCACAAAAAAAAGCCAAATATGTGAAAGGTGCCAAAATGCAGCGGCAACACTGCCTTTTTTCAGGAAGTACGGCTTCAAGAAGTTCGCGTTCTGATGATGGGTACCTTGGGCCTCTTTACTCACTCAGTAACTATCTGATGAGAACGAGATGAAACTATTTTGGGTAACGCGATTCTTGTGCGCGCAAGAAAATAAATTGGGTGAACTGATTTTTGTTTAGAATGAATCAGAAATTTCCAATAACTTGGAAGCTGTAAAATTACAAAATTTAATTAAGCAAATTAAATTTTAAATTTAAAAGAGAAATTAATTTATTTGCAGCAGGTAAAACAGCCAATATTGTCTTCCGCTTTGTTAGCCATTCTTGTGGTTCGCGGTTTTTGTTTTCAAATTTGAATTTAATCCTGTGATATGACCAATGAAATTTAATCTACACATTCAATAGAGCAGCTCTGATAAGATTACGTCGGCCAAATATGACATTTGAGTTTCACTTTCGCTGTTTGACTAATGGCTGTCTGCCAATGGGATATTCCAACCGGAAATCAAATTTATAATTTGACAACGCTCTCAGCATTTCTATTTTTGATATTTCGAATCACCTGTCTTTGCTCACTCAGCAGAAAAAATTGTTTGAGGGGCATAAAAAAGAAAAAGAAATGGAACTCACCACAGGGTCCTTTGTATTTGACCAAAATCCTTTTCTGCTGGTTACAACTTGCCATCCGCAATTGACATTCGCTCGAATACGTCACGTCATCGCTGCCACAAACAGGTGCAAAAACGGCAGCGCACGTTTCTTGGCATTTGCAATAAGCCTCGTTCGTCTTTTTGTCCACGAAGCACATTGAGCCAAAGGCACAGTACAATTTTTCACACGGAGCTGCAAAAAATAGAAAAAAAAAACTTTTGAAAATATGTTTTGAATATTTTTGAAAGCAATTAGGTTAATGTTCTCAATAAATACAACTGCAACAAATCGAGAAAACAAAAGAAACAAATCATTTATTAATGATTTTGTAATTATAAACAGAAACAACAAATCATAAAATGCATAAAACATAAAGTCAAACAATCCAACTTATTAAACCCGAAAACATTCAAAAAAGAAATTCCATTTTCATTTAATATGCTCGTAAAACCTCCAGCTAATTACTCAAATCAAAAAAAAGAAGCTACACAAATAATACATAAAGTTTTCTCAACTATTCCTTTGCAAACAACCATTTCCTCCGCATAAGTCATGCGGCAAATTTAGCTAAAGGTTCAAAGCCATCTGCACGCTTGCCCAATAAACATTTACCTGTTTATTTAAGGAATTTTGCTTGTAATAATAACTAACTTTACTCCCAAGAAGGATTTCAACGACTCAACAAGTTGGAAAAATAAATATCAAAACTGCGAATATAAATTCGTAAGTTTCTGTATAAATGCCTCCGCACAAATGTACAAAATATGATATTTTTGTTGGGTAAAATTGATACGAACCATACGTAGGTATTCAGCATTAGAGTTCAAAGAAGAGGGAGACATCAGTCGGATATTTACAGTAAAAGCAATATCCAGTACCCCGAAGGGTTACAATAATGGCGGCTCTGATTAGTTGGGTCGGGATAAAAGAAGAAACGGAATGGATGGCGGAGTAAGCGATCGGAAATTATATTATTTTATTTCGTTTAATTGCTAATTTAACCGTAAATTTATGCAATTTCCGTTCGGTTGTGCTTTACATTCTACCACTCTCCATCTTTTGTCCAGACCCTATACAATGCGTCTCAATATACTTGTACATTGAATTAACTATTTTATTGCACTCCCGATCTCACTTTTTTTAAATCTCGAGGTTTAAAATATAAGAAAAGTTTTCTGTTTTTTCCCAAACTCTGACGACAAATTTGTCTCAGTGATCTCCTATGTATATTTATTCTGAACAAACCAGCCATTATCAATTTTAAGCCCACTAGACCTCTCTACAACCTCATCAAAACTTACACTTCATCATTCCTCTCTTTCCATAATTGCTACTAGGGCACGCTTCATGGCATAAAAAGCATAAAAGTCCATTAACGTGGCTAATGAAGGTGAAAAGAAATAAATCAAGAGCCCATCCCCACCCAGATATCCAAGGCTCGTCATTAACCAAGCTAGTAAGATTGGATGAAGACTAAAATACCTTCTCCAAGAAACTATCTTTAGGGTTCCACAGGAAAAAAGCCATCAACTCATACAAACTCATTTTGGTAGCGGATAAAAAAAGTAAGAAAGAAAAAAAAAGATGAAATCTACAATCAGAGGATAACTCTATTTGCACCTGTCATTTGGTGGGTGCAAGTCATCTGTATTGAATTCCAATAATTGCATCACTTTTTTATCTCCAGTCTATGCAAAAGACTATCTTTAACGACCGTAACAGTTTTCAATATTACCATAGAAACTACCTTTAAAACATTAGAAAGGTTATTAGTGTGCCACCTATAATCATCCATAACACTAGAAAAAAATTTCAAGCTTCTGTTTAAATTGCTCACGTGTTGCATTCTTTTAGAAAGAATTTTCCTATGGATCATTACATGTTTATTTATTAACTAGGCCATGATTCGATTTTTCTTTTTTTCATTTTGACAAGTTGTGCACAGCACCTTTAGTAAAAAAAAAAAAAACTACTTTTATGAAAAAAAAAATACAATTGTACGACTACATTGTGCCATGTGCAAAATGCAATGCAAGTACTCAATCACGTGATAAAAACTCCATTTACACGACACTAGAACGAAGGTGTAAAAACAAGATGGAAATCAATTCACAACATAAATGCAAGCCATGTTTATCTCTCGACAATCACGACGAACTATAAAAAACGATCTTTTGGTTGAAAATCCTTGGTGGAATGGAAAACTCTGGCGCCGGTAATGAAAAGCATCCATCGCAGCCTTATCCATAATAAATAAACCAACGACAAACTCTTTTCTACATACATGCAAAACTTTTCTTCCTGATTTAGTTCGGACTTTCTGACTAGAAAAATTTATCTTCATTTTTTCCTTCCATTCCGTGTCTAATCTTCTGAGACATGAATTACTCTTCTAGGCTAAGGAAAAACCCATCTAAAAAATTTTATCGCACAATCCTTTTCATTGTGGTTTTTACCCTCACATGCGCGTTGAAAAATGTCACGTGAGAAAAAAAATTGAGACTTTTAGAATTCATCACACGGTTAGCCGTTGTTGCTTATTTATGTTGCTATATAATATGAAATGGCAAGATAAGTGTAATTAAAAATAAGGAGAAACAACAAAAGAGAAAGTGAAAAGAAGCATAATTATGCTGAGAAAGCAAAGCCAAATGATTCATGACACCGTCTTTGCACTTTATACAGTGCTTTATTCCGTTACGTGGATCGTAATAACTACACAATATTGCCTCCGCCCTATTACACCTGTCTCGAGTCAAAGTGCTTACATTTTGCTACCACTTTTATTTACGACTTTTGTGCCTCATGAAAACAAACTAAAATTCGCCTACCTGAAAGCGTTCTACTTTACGTTAACAGGGTTGAACGTACTTAGTCAAAAATTACACCCATACAAATTTCATCTTTTATTTTGACGAAATTCAATTACAATTCACAACCGAGGGGGTTAAAGTTGTCATCTTCAAAAATAAGCTAATACAGAGTCAACTTTAAACCCATCAATCGATAACAAACAACAGAAATTGAAAACAAGAATGACATTTCCCCAGCTGACACAAATAGTTAACTCCAGTATATTCAAGTGACTACGTACTGCATTTTAGTGACTGTCACTAATCCAAGAGTTAGGCCATGGCATTACTCACGTTATTTATGTAGTTGAGATAGTTGTTTAAAATATAATTCTAATAATATTAGAATTTGCCTATGTCTTTACAAGAAGAAAACAGACCTCAAGTAAAAGTTCTACATACAATAAAAGTAGACATTATATAGTCGTAAGTTGCATTAAA
The DNA here is from genome assembly GCA_034686365.1 of Pachymerium ferrugineum. Taxonomy (NCBI): domain Eukaryota; kingdom Metazoa; phylum Arthropoda; class Chilopoda; order Geophilomorpha; family Geophilidae; genus Pachymerium; species Pachymerium ferrugineum. The sequence goes on along the minus strand of JAQGAS010000632.1, from coordinate 1,344 downwards.
AATTCAAAGCTATACACGTAATGGTTTGTGTTCTGACTTTTAGCCATCGATGCAAAGCGGACAGTAATCTGTTTATGTCTAGTGTTAAGTTAGTTCCCTGACAATAGTAAACATATGCTAATTTTTAGTTATCAAAACTTTAGAACATGGCGACTGCGTACAGGAAACTGCAATTCACTTAGACACACTGAAACAATTTTACAGCATTCTTACACTACCTAACATTCAGATATTAAAGTGTAGTTTTATTGTCCTTTGTCACAAGCTAATGTAGAATTTAATGCACGCAAACATACATTTATGAGCTACCGCACGTTTGGCATCGCAATACTTTTAAGATGTTAAAACACATTCATTCCAATTATTAAAATTTACACGTATATACATACACATAATCTATGGTGTAGGACAAGGGCTGCTTTCAAATCAATATTAACTGCACCGCGTCACTGGTAATACAATCACACTTTGCATCCGATCATACAACTATTGCTTTGAAGCGAACATCTAATCGAAATCGTGCGAATTCTTAGGGGAACATTTAGATGGGATATAGGGCTAATTGGCTGCAGACAATACCAGGTAAACCCGATGAGCAAACTCCGGCAAACGATGCAGTGCCACCGAGGGATTTACACCCGGAAAGATTCTGTGAAAACCACTCAAATTACAACAAGCGATGTAAGAGGCATGAAACATTTTTTTGGCTGCTTTAACCATTCAAAAACAAGTGAAATTCCCTTCAAAAGGCACGAACAGAACATTTGCCGTAGCCATATAAAATAAAACGGATGAGGAGAAAAAAAAATTTACAAAAACAAAACAAAAAATTTGAGGGATACTCTTGAGGGAGTCTTTTCTTTTTCCCCTTCCCCATCTAGGTAACATCAAGAATCTTTCATGAGCTCCTATGGGGATGTAAATGCATTCAAGATGATAGCACTATATTCACTGCCGACTTCTCATTCGTGTGCGCACGCGTATAAAAACAGTTCATCAGAGAATAATAAAAAGAAATGGAAGACACGCGTTGGTGAAAGAAGAAAAAAAAAGAATATTGCGCAACAACAACCTTCTTGGAATTTCTCAGGAAAAAAAAACAATCAAATATGGAGTTTAAGGGGTTTGAAAGGCCTGTACGGAGTTGCCAATTTCTCCAACTACCAATAGGATACGGTAGTTTGCGTTTTCCAAGACCAGAACAAATTCAAAATTAATCTGTAGATTTCCGTATGCGAACTGACGCGTGCATACAAATTAAGCTTGTATACAAATGTATTAACACGTAATGATACAATATTCGCATTAACACCTTGTGCTCAACTCGATATGCCACTACACACG
>JAQGAS010000631.1:0-40087 GCA_034686365.1 Pachymerium ferrugineum | reverse complement strand
ATTTTTTTTAAAACGTTTTGCTGCGAGGTACTGCTGTCTAGTGTGAAAAGATTAAATTACACCCAAGGTCATGCATGTTTGTTATTTTACACTTTTTCAACTTTGATTTGCAATAACATATTTAGCACCTTACAACCACATTTATATTTATTTCGGCGAACAAAACAGTATTTAGGTACCCATCACAATCAACTGAGCCCCTCAACCTAATAATGTTAGTAATTTTTTTAAACGGTTGTGTCCAATTTTTTGCTCTCAATAAATTGTTTCCAAAATTGATTCTCGTGGTACGCGGACAATTGATGACAGGTAACGTGTACATCCAGAAATAAGTGAATCGCACGTTTGCTAGTACATTTATCCACTCCCAATTCGGGCATGTTTTAAAAAGGATAATTTTTTAAACATTGCATCAACTTTTGTATAATTTACATTCTCTAAGTTAAATGTTTTTTTAAATTTTTTAAAATTAACTTCTTCTAATTTGGATAGGCTCTTATCAATTAAGGCGTAAACATGCTTACTTTTAAAATGTTTTTTAATACCTCCAAAGTCAAACGAATTTGCATTTTGTTCCATTGTATATATTTGACATTCCAAACAATGGGTTCGGATATACCCTGGGTGCCGATGTACCTTCGAGATACTTCCTGTGTATTTCTAGTTCAGTTCTGAAGATTTTTAAAGGTCATTCTGCCTTCAGAACTGAACTAGAAATACACCGGAAGTGTTCTGCAGGGTACTCTGGCACCCAGAGTATACCCCGCGTTTTTTGAAGACCAAAAATGCTCCGTGCAGTGCCGCCCCCACGTGACAATTTCACGAAAGAATATGAGGTCATTTGCCTTATGTTTTAACATTTTTTAACGTCCCAAAAATGGCAGTATCCATGTGATGTCGCTTTCCTAACGTTTTTTAATCAAAAAAATTAAGAATAAGACTGAGTATTTTCTTATTTATTTGCTTTTATATTTACCTGTTTATCTATACATTGACTCACATTTACTGAACTTTCAGTGTTAATAGTGTAGATTGGATGACGTCACAGCCTCGTCATCTGGTGACAGATTTTGTTATAAAAGTATTTTGTTTTTATTTATATTAATAAAACAATAATACGCTTAATTACAAAATGTTCTGTGAGGGTATGTCATTGGTTGAAGATTACAAACAGCATCTCGTCCAAGTTTCTTTCTGACGTTTTACCTCCTTCAGTTTCGTTTATTCTTTTACAAATGTTCCATACGTTCAGTTAAATGTGTGCAACGTTACTTTATTTCATCAACATGTCTATTTTAATAAATATGAAGCCCTAATATTTACAATATAAACCTAATTTACATAATTATATTTATTTCTCAATCGTACGTTTTGTTTTGAATACAAATTGTTAAAATTCTCAAAGACGAAGCGGATGTTGACTGCATACACCGCCATTTTGACAAACTTCGATTGAAATTTGTTTCATAGCGGCGAAATTTTTCTGCTCGTCATTCGATTTCAACGCTTCAAGGTTGTCACTGATTCTTTTATAAGCCTGAAAAATAAAATGAACATTTTTAAAATTCCGGTTTATTTAATTGAAAAAAAGACATTACTTCATTGCACCAAACGCGAGTAATTTTTTCCTCATGGGCGGCAGATGGCGTTTTATCACTTAAAGCTCTACTACAACGCGAAAGGACGACAACCATTGTGTAAATATCGATGGCAGAGCTAGCTAATCGGTTCAATAAAAATTGTTCATCTGCAAAAAAAATTAAATAAAACCGCAATTAATTTATTGATACACAAATAAAAAACACTTACAAACATACCAACAACTTTTTTCCCTAATTTAATAAGCAGATCTTCAACCGATGCTCCAAACATTTCAATCGATTTCGACGCCTAGGACAGAAAAATAAAATTTTCAAATTTAAAAACTCTCTGCTTATTTTTTTTTCTCTTACAAGATTAGCAGCATCTGATAAATTCGGATGCACGTGACCTGAGAGTGAAGGTGCGCTCGATAAGCCGACCATTCTAAAAGCCCGTTTGGCACCTGCATCTAAAATAATACCAAGATTCGATGCCGGGTTTTGTAAAGCTTTTTGAAGTTCTTTTAAGTGGCTTCCAGCATTTTGAATACCTTAAATATTAAAAAGCTTAAAATTAATCTTACGCCTATGTGCGCCATCTACCGGCAGTTTATGGTGACTAATTGTTACCAGTAAGAACGACGAATAGTCTTAAAATATCATTAGTGCCTTCAAAAATACGAAAAATTCTTATATCTCTCATAACTCGTTCCAATCCTGCTTCCTTCATGAAACCCATTCCACCGAGAATTTGAATCGCTTCATCGGCTACGAACCATGCAGCTTCTGATGCGAATACTTTACTTATTGCGGCTTCTAACTGGAAATCCACTGATCCTCGATCCATGTTGCTCGATACCATGTATGCCATTGACTGAATGTAAAAATTTAAAACGTAATTTAAATATTTATCTTACTTAATTAAGTGTACTTACTTCAGTGACGTAGTGGTACATAATCATTCGAGCGATTTTCTCTTGGATCGTTCCGTAATTCTCAATTTTATGTCCGAATTGGACGCGAGTTGTGGCGTGTTCGACCGCTTTTTTGATACACGCTTTCATCGTTCCGGATAATGCGGCAGCCATACCGAAACGACCGTTATTTAAAATATTCATCGCTACCTAATAAAAAATTAATAAATAATCCATGAAACTACACAAATGACGTCACTTCCTATCGCTAAAGAAAGGTACGCAGTTAAGCCTAACTTTATATTTACTATTACTTATTTTTTAACTGCAAAAATTGTTTCTTATTGATAATATATATAGTTTTAATTACCTTAAATCCTTCACCTGGCGATCCCAACACATTTTCAACCGGAATTTTACAATCTTCAAAATATATTTCAGCCGTATTAGATGCTTTAATCCCCATTTTCTTCTCTGGCGGTCCACTTTTCACACCACCGAAACCTCTTTCAACTATAAAGGCCGTGATTTTATCCCTCTCATTCCCTTTTTCATCTTTAAACGGTGTCTATACAAATAAAAACAAAAGTGTACATCCAACGAGCAACAAATTCCTTCCCAAAACAAACAAACCTGTGCAAACACCGTAAGCACTTCAGCGATTCCACCATTACTAATCCAAATTTTACTTCCGTTCAAAATATAATGTTTACCATCGGGTGATAACTCCGCTCTTGTTTTAATCGACTGAAATAAAAGTGTAAAGCTAAGTATTAAAAATCTTCAGTTGAAGGTTAGTAAATTAGTCTATTTACCATTGCATCAGAACCGCTTCCAGGTTCAGTAAGACAAAAAGCAGCAAATTTTTCCCCAGTAGCACACGGCGGTAAATATTTTTTCTTCTGGCTTTCATTACCGAATAATAAAATTCCCTTAAACCCAATCGACTAAAAATTAAAAAAAAAAATTGATATAACTTAAAGTAAATTTTTTTAACATAAAAAATAAAAGGCCGACGGATTTCTTTTTCAAAAACAAAAATAAATGAATAATCCAAGTTGGAAATGTTCACTTTGTAACCTGTCACCATTTTTTAAGCAAATGCATGACGATATACAGTCGGAACTAGTTTTCGAATGAGGGGACGTCATAGTTACGTAATAATGTCTCAGAATTTTCTATACAAATATGACGTTTTGTAACGCACCTTACAAAATTTCCGTATTCAAGAACTGGTTGTTTTAGTGACGTCATGCATAATTTTGAAAAATGGAGGCAAACGTGACTGGGATGAAAATTATTCATACCTGATGTGCCCCTAGGAAAATCCCAACACCCAAATCGTTTGCTCCGACAATTTCAACCATTCGAGCGTACTGTGTGTTATTCAAACCAACACCATCCAAATCCGTGGGTATTTGAAGACCAAATGCTCCCAACTCTTTTAACGCTTGAGTCGTTTTTTCATCACAACCTTCATTCGCATCATTTTTAAAAGGATCGTTAATTTCCTATATTTAAAAAAAAAAAAGTTCAATTAAGAAAAAATTTGACACCAAATGAACTTGACCGACCTCGAAAAATTTGTCCGTAGGCCCGACAATCATATTCAGTGTTCCTTTCTGGTCGGTATTTAGGACTGCATATAGAATGAAATATTTTGAAATTATTATAAAGCGTTTTTATTAATTTTTTTTTACCATCTGGGTATGGAAAAACTTGTTCAGTTTGTAATGCCCCGGTGAAAATATTCATCATAAATGATTTCGACTCTACTTTTTTACGCTCTTGTCGTTCACTCTTCGGTGCATCACGTTCTTTTGGCATTGACGATGCGTATAATCTAAAAATACCGTGAAAAGATTTTTTTTTTAATAAGGTCAAATCATCTAATCAGTAAATATTAAGGCCTCACCTCGAAGACAGTACTCGCTCCACCTTTCTACATTGATTTCCATGAATGTTTAATGTTAGTATTTTGCGTAACGGAATCATGATTTTGTTTTAAATGTTAAATCGTAAATAAAAAACAAGACAATTTTACAAAAACTGCGACGAAAAATGACAGTGGAGTCCAAAATGTGAAATCGATGGTTTACCCCCTCTAGTGATAAAACGTATAACGAAACGACGTCATTAGATATCCCTTTTTAAGTAATGAAGCAGATTTCATGACGTTTAATAACTCGGTCTTAATACGTGTCATTAGATAAACAAAACCGAAATTATTTTTTCAAGAAATAAGACTGTAACAAAAATTAATAACTTTATTTTATTTAAGGTGTATTAAATTTTAAAGATGATAAATATTACATAAATAAAATAATTCCAGCTTCCGATTTGTCCTCGCCTATTATCAGGGTAAAATGGCTGCCAACAAGAGGCGACTAGACGAGAAGCATCTTAAAATCCTGCGCGAATTAGGTTCTCAGCCTCATAATAAACAATGTTTCGACTGCCATCAACGAGGACCTACTTACATAAACATGACGATCGGTTCTTTTGTCTGTACGTCGTGCAGTGGCATATTGTGAGTGCAAAAATTTGGTCTAAAATTTTAAACACAAAATTTTACTAGGCCTAGTACAAAAAAATACCCACACTGATAACCTTTGATAAATAAACATAGGATTTAAACCTTAAAAATGAATCCGTAATTTAAAAAAATATATGTAAACCGAATTTCATAATTTAGAAAAAAAAAATTTTTATAATAAATAAACGTGTTCCTTTAAGAGACGCGAGGTTAATTGTTAAAACGTTGTTAACAATTGTTAAACGATTGTAATTTCACTTAACAATGAATGATTGCTTCGTTGTTAGGATATTATGTAACCCAGCCACACAGTCTGAATAAATTAATAGAATTTTGTTAAAATTTTTTTTATTAAGTTAACCTAATTAATTAATTCCTTTTTTCTTTCTTATAATAATAATAGACGAGGGTTAAATCCACCGCACAGGGTCAAGTCAATTTCAATGACGAGTTTTACACCAGAAGAAATTGAGTTCATACGAAGTAAAGGAAATGAGGTATTAAAGGATAAAAATTTTGTTTTAAAATTACCGCATGAATTTTAATTTTTTTTTTTTTTTATTTAGTATTGCCGTCGGGTGTGGCTTGGTACGTATGACTCACGAGGTGTCGTAGAACCGGAATCGAAGGACGAGCAACGTATCAAAGATTTTATGATCCAAAAATATGAGAGGAAGAGATGGTATGTCGATCCGAGTATGTTGCCTAAAAGTCAAGTGGTCACTTGTTCGTCTACGGTCACTACTCCGACGACGCCGGTGCCAGAAGTGAAGCCTTTGACAGCTTTAGTTAATCATGCGGTTAAGCCGTTAATTGTGCAAAATAATCAGGTTGATAGTGTTTTTGTATTGCAAATGGGTGTAGTTTCAATTCACCGGTTGACTTATGACTTTACTGTTGTGTTGTTTACTATTAGGGAGTTAGTGCTGATTGACGTAAGGAGTCGCTTTATACCTAAGATTGTTATGTAATTTAACCACCAGATGTCGCTTACATCCTTAAAGGGGCTAAATTTGGGGTTAATCTTGCACGCCCCCGGATTTATTATTTATAAATTCGGGAGTAAATGCAGTAAATCCAAGTAAATCTTTATTAATACGCACTGAATCTAAGTAAATCTGCGAATTATAAACTAAATCCAACTATGTAAATAATGTAAATGTAGGAAATCTATGTATAAAAAAATCGATAAAAATCGACAAAATATTATAAAATCGATATTTAGTCGATACAAGATCAATATTTGGCAATTTCTAACATGGATTTATAAATCTAACCCACACCTGATAGACCCCCTCCTTGCTTAATCCCCTGTAATTATAATCATATTCCTACGTCTATGCATAATGTAAACCCCTATTCAAATTTAAAAGCTATTGAAGGCAAAGTTGCAATTTCCAAAGCTTACTTCGCAAATTAACATGAAAGTGAAGTCATAAGTCATAAAAAATTAATTTTATAATATTACTATTACTACAATCATTTTTGGGGGGTGGGGGTTTTAGACAGGTCATAACAGGACACTGGCAACATCTGTATCTAATCCCGGGTTATCAAGTAGTCAGCAAATCAATGCGCATCGTCCGTCCTTAGATCTCTTGAGTGAATTTGCTGGTGATCCCTTCGCATCAGCTAATAACTCTACAAGTAATTTTATATCTAGGTTAATCAATTGAACTTGAAATTGACCTGTTTCCATTTTTTTTTCTCCTTAATAGGTCAATCTGCTAATTTTGCCAATTTCGAAAACTTCAACTCATCTGGTGAGATTTTAAAAATCTCTTAAATTCCTTTAATATCTTTTTAAATTACCTTGATCAAATTACTGCACGCATCTACTACTTACGTTTTTTATACGGAGAAAAAAAAATAGGTCATCAAGGAAGTCATGTTTGTTTATTTAGTTGCGAAGCAGCATGTAAGAGGACTTGCACCTGGCATGAAAAATAAATGTAAACATGATTGAGGATATGCGAAATAGGCTTAAAACTAAAAAGGTCTAAATGATTTGGCATTTACAAATGTTACAAGTGGAAACTTCAATTTGCCTTTATGAAACTTATTAAGAGACAAAACCTACTCCATAACCTCAGTCAAATTACTCATTCATAACAGCTTGGTTTCCACTGGCTGCAATAATAACTAGCCTCATTTTGACCCGAAAGACTAAAATAGGATAACTGTTGAGTTCAATTTTTGGGATTCAATGATCTCAACAGGATGTCCAATATCAATGGACATCCACAAAATGTCCTACATCTACAAGAAATCCTTTGGAAGATCTCTTAAGGACATGTTCAGGATGTTCAAAATTACTGTTTGTCAGGGTATTGTCATAGCAGTTGACATTCAGTAATGACCCCTAAATCCATGTGCAATTGTAGGTAAATGCTAAACTACAGGGGGGAAAAAAAATCGATAACTAGCCAATCACAGTGCAGATAACTGAATCGTCGTTTAAGCCAAATTTCAAAGTGTTTTATAGGTTTTTCCGGAAGTGGTGTATCAAAACGTTGTCTACAACTCCCATTCTTAACCATTAAATCTAACAACCAATGAGAAGCCGTCTACAGACTGGCGAAACGTATTAACATAAAATACTGTTTAAACCAAGGTTTTGGCTTTGATTTGAGTGTTTATGACCACCCAATGATTCCAGGTTCTGGTTTGAGTCTGTCTTGCATTCTTGTATTGGCCGGTTATGATATTCTTCAGAACATCTATTGAAACTTAACACAGTTACCATTACAGCTAGTGGGTACTGCACTCTTAACTTGCCATAACACAATAAACTCTAACGTCTACTAAAAAAAAAAAAAACCCCCCTACTATCATTTTATATTTACCATTATTATTTTCTCTTTTTTATAGTTGGTGACTCCTCTACCCTCTCGCAAATCACCTTGCACAATCCATCCCGAAATTCCTTCATCTTAAAAAGACCTCACCCAAAACCACGACATTCACTTTCTTCTTCTTCTTCAATCTTCCCTCGTCTCACAATCCCAAAAACGTGGCAATCCTTTGACGACACACTTCCCACTACGCAATCCTCCACGAATTTTTCATGTCATTTGCCACCCGTCGAACAACATACAAACAGTCAATCAATGTCAAATTTAGAAAGAAACAAGCCACAAGAAATGAACTCATCGTTATCTCTTTCTGTTGGCAACTCGTATTTTTCAGGCGCCATGAGCAGTCCACCTTCTGTTGGAGGAACACCAATGAGTACGGCCAGTGCAAGCAGCCAGTTTGCTAATTTTGCTATGACGGCTACGTCCTCGTCTCCTGCATCTATGGCCACGTCTGGCACCACTCAGGTGACCACTCAGTCTACGTCATCACCAGCTCCAGCTCAAGATAAATACGCCGCCCTAGCTGATTTGGATAATTTGTTTAATAGTGCCAATAATGCTAATACTAATCCTCCTGAATGGGAAGGTGGAGCAGTCATTTCTGTTTGGAGTTGTAATAGAGTTTTTAATTTGTTGATTTTTCTTTGTTTTCTAGTTACTAAGAGTAATGCTACTCCATGGAATGTGAATGGTGTATCCAGTGGGTATGGTACTACACCTGCTAATACGCCATCAAGTGGATTTATTAATACTGGTAGGTACAGATGGAATATTTAACTCCAATCCTTAATAATTGTTATTGTATATGTCTGAGCTCTAAGCCAATAGATGTTAATTAGTTTATAAGATCTGCATTCTGATTGGTCAGAAATATTGAATGAGTTTAATGTATCGTTTTTTTATATAACAAAACCGTTGGGTTGTACGAGCTTTATAAATCTGTGGTAGAAGTTAGTTAACTTTGATCTTTTATCGATTAAATTGACACGGTTTTGCTTGAATTTACTGTAAATTTGCAAAGCTTACTTGTTATTTTATTTGACTATTTCGTCACCAGGTTCGCCCAATCCTTTCTCTCCAAACAACCAACAATCTTGGACTCCAACTCAACCCCCACCCACCTTTCCAACAGGTGAGGAGATTGGTAAGAAACAAATTTCTATTTATCAACACCCCCACATTCACACTACACCACTCAGGCAATCCATTCGCTACGAGTTATCCCACACAACAATCCAACGCCGGCGCCTACACCCAGTTCGTCACATCGCCCCCATCTTCCACGACCAGTTACCCGCCTGTCAATGGCCAGTTCAGCAGCGGCATTCAGAACGGCGGATTCCAACAAACGCAACCGGCCACAAACAACGTCATTTGGCCCACCAATGCACCCGTCACCGGCGGTTGGATCAACTTCAATATGAATCCTAATCAAACCCAAACTCCTTATTCACCCACCAATTCTTTTGTATCTACTAAACCTTTACCGGCAACGCAGTACGTTTGGCAAACACCTGCTGGAAACCCCTTTATGGTACAATACATACTTTAAAATTGACTTCTTTTATAATCAATTTTTTTCTCAGCAGGTGAATTCAGCTTCAATTCCACCCAGAAGTAGTTCAAGCAACCCGTTTCTTTGAGCTGTCGTTTATTAGTAGAGAAATGCGTGTACAAATCGTTCCAACTTATGAAAATGGAGTAGAAGATTTTTTTTCTCAATTTATTATTATTATTATATAATTTCCTTCTGATTATTAATTAACCCTCATTTTTTATGACAATTAGTGATATTTCCTACTAAAAAATTAATTGGAGCATTTTAAAAATTTGATAAAAAAAATTAATATTTTTTAGTTTTATTAAATAACCTGAGTTTAAATGTGATATAATTTCTTTTATGTGTAAATGTGATGAATGAGTCATTTAATTTTTTTTTCTTTATTAAAAAAATGGAATAAATGAATATTCAATCTTTATTTTTTGTAATTTATATTTCTTATAATAATAATAATATAATTATATTAGTTGATTGATTTTAAAGAAAAGATATTTTGTTTTTTCCAAAGGTGTAGAATTCCTGTTGTATTGCTATATGAATATAAATATTTTAAAAAAATAAAAGGAAAAAAATGCATGAAATATTTGTGAAGATGAATACAGAAAAGTGTTCATCTAGTCAATAATTTTTCCTCCTATTTAAAGTTTAGTTAAAATTTAGGGTACAGATTCTCTAATATCCAATGGTTAGTCATTATAATAATAATCTCGGATTTTATTATGTAATATTTTGTAAGTTTTTTTTCTCTCTTATATTTTTTTTTTTTTTTTTTTTTTGAGTAATAAATTGTCCCCTGTGAGAAAAATAATTTGATTTGCCATAGATAAAAAAAATATTTATTATTTATTTGGGGATATTTATTGGTTATTTTTTGTTTTATTATGAGAATAAATTTTTTTCGTTTTAAAGTTGCCATATTTTTTTTTTCTGTTCTTATTTTTCTTTTCTGCTGTGAATTATTTTTGTTGTACATTTTGTAAAGGATATGTATAATTTTTAAATAGTCGTGTTTAGGAAAACAAGGAAAATGCTTAAAATAATTGAAAAAATAAAAAAGTTGAAAAAAAATTTAAACGTTTACCATTGAATTCGAAAGGTTGTGGCCCGAATTAGGGATAATTTAGGGTAAACTCCACTAGCGACATTTCTGAGTTATAGCACAAATATGTCAATGTACTCACAATTTGGTGATTCCAATGAGCTCGCTTTTGTTACAACGTTATACCGCTCATGTCGTGTTGAATAATACATTCGCCATTTTTTGCTTAAGTGCCGCACCGACCACTGTAAACATTTGTTAGATACAGAACGAAACCAATGTTCTGCTTCATCGGCGACACTTCTTTCTTTTACGAATGGAAAGCACTGGAATTAAAAAATCAGTTTTGAAATTAAATCTAGATATTTCTACCTTTTCTAACTTACCGCAAGTAGATTTTCTGTGTGAATGGGTAGATTATTTGCAGGATTTTAAACTCGGAGAATCAAATCGGTAGCCATTTGCAATATCATAAACTCGCTCTCTGATTGGCTGTTCTTTGTTGTAACATAAGAGGATGTTACAATCGTAATTTTTAATCGTAACACGATTTACAACAGAACAGAGATGCAGTTTTATTCCACATCGCATTCCTTTCACTGCCTATGCAGAGCAGTTTAATGCCGCTACATCTTAACGTAGTATACTTGTTGAATAATGCCAAATACTGGTACCAGAGTGCGAGATCAAGTGGTCAGAGTGTGGATTAAAACTGTTCGATTATTTGATATGTATTAAAAATTAAAAAGAAAGCAGTTGAAAAACATCTTTATTTCATTATCCAACAAATAAAAGAAAAACCAATTTAAAAAAACAAAAAAACAACATTTTTTCAATCATCAGTAATAGGCCACATGCACCATCAAAACGACCGCAATCCCCATGCAAATGGTGATCAAATCGGTAACCACCCCAAGACTGGCCAGACCCGTCGTAGATTCCATGGTCGTTTCTTCAACAGGACCTTGTGCTGGGGGCTTCGCCGCATCTGTACCCGCTTCTCCAGCGCCTCCGCCGTCTCCTCCGGCTTCTCCTCCTTCTCCTTCTGCAGCTGCAGCTGCTGTTGTTGTTTCAACTGCTTGCCGCTGTTGTGCCGTAACATCAGCGCCAGCGGCCAGTGTTGTGGCTGCAGCAGTCGCAGCAGCGGCTGGGTCTGCTGCTGCCGCAGGGGCGTCATCTCGTTTAAATCGCCCGGCGTCAATGTAACGACGGCCTTGAAGATCTAATAAAATATAAAATTTTAGTAAAATTAAGTTGAAACACTAAAAAAAAATTTTTTTTTTTTTTAATTTATATACCCAGCAGTTCCTGTTTACAGTCGATGACCGAAGTGACGTAAACTGTGAATAAATAAAAAGTTTGTTCGAATTTTCATTTTATTTTAAAAATTTAGAAAAATTACCGGAAAAGGCGATTAAATAGAATAGCATCTTGATCTTCATGTTTGCTAGATGTAAGATCAGGGGATATAGATTTCGAGAAAGTATTCGAATTCCAATACGATTAGGCCTATTAAAATTTAGAACAGGAAAAAATGTTGGAAATAATTCGTGTAGCGACCGACTCCTTCACGATCTAAAGCTGAAAGAAAGATCAATCGGTTGTCAAGCAAACTGTCGGGTGCAGTGTACGAGATTTTCTTTTGTTTACACGTGTTCCGTGATTTTAATATTGTTATACAACGTGATTTTCATTATTTCGTAATAATAAACAAATACATGCCATCTTGAGTCGAATTTTAAATAAAACTTTTAGTTTCATCAAATGTAATTTTGTTATTATGTAAATAAAATAGAAAGAATTTTATAAACGATATTCAAGTTTGCCACACTTTAGTTTCCAACGTCTCCACTAGATAGCGCTCCTCTCCGGTAAATCCGTCAACATGGAAGACGTATTGAATGAAATCGTGTCCACTGAAGATCTAAAGGTTTATTTTCTTTCGCTTAATGACACTCGTTCATTCCTTTTAATTTAGATTCTCAGAATCAATTAACATCACAGCTTATTTTGTATATTTAAAATTAAATTGAAACCGAAACCGTTAGATTGGCCCACTTATGAATCAGCTATGAATGACTATTTGCTGGAATTTTCCGAATTTTATTATTATTTTTTTTAAAACAGAAATTTGAGAAACAGTATCACGATCAGCTGAAGAAAGGAACGATCAACGTGAAAACACAGTTTGAATATTCGTGGTGTTTGGTTAGAAGTAAATATTCGGTAGATATTAAAAAGGGAATCATTTTGTTAGAAGGTAAAAAATGTAAATGCTAAATTAGAAAATTGATTAATTTTTTTTCTAAAATAAATTTCAGATTTATTATCGAATGGTGACGAAACAGCCAAACGTGACTACCTTTTTTATTTGGCGATAGGAAATGCCAAATTGCGAGTACATACAAAATTATAATAAGATTGCGCAATTATATTTTATTATTATAAGTACCATTTAATAATAATTTCATAAATATAAGCAAAATGAAGGGTATTGACCGATTTTTCGTAAGGTCAAAGAAAAAGAACAGCAAAAGAGTTATTGAAAGTTCCTAAAGTTAAAGCTGAAATTCTAGAAATATTTTATAATAATTATTATTATTAACCTCATATAAAACCATCTAACTAGAAAATATAACTGAAAATATCTTTTTACTGTCAAAAAGCAGCAATAAGGGCGACTGCCCGTGATGCAACAGCTTCCAATGACGCCATTTTGTCTTAAATCTCACAATATAAGATTAAGCCTAACCATTCTAATTTGTAACATAAACTATAAATGCACAATTCCACTATTCACATATGTTTTCAATACTTCCATGTGAACACTTTTTTATTTAATAGGAATATACGCCTGCTTTAAGATATATTCGTCTACTGCTTTCCGTTGAACCTACAAATCGCCAAGCCAAAGAACTAGAAGAAGTTATAAAGAAAAGAATGGAAAAAGGTTTTAATATAAACAAAAATTTTATTCTCCTGTTAAATAGACTTTTACTTATTAATAGAAGGTCTAATGGGAATCGCAATCGTTGGTGGCGTTGCAATCGCATTGGGAAGTTTAATTGGCTTAGGCATAGCCATGGCAAGAAAATAAAATGCAATTTTCTATGATGTTGCTTCAAATTAATTTAATTTCGAAAGAGAGGAATGAAGAGACTTTTCTAAGGCAACTGCAAAGATTAAAATTAATTTCTCTAGTTCAAATTAATAAAAAAAAACTTTGTGTAAGTTTTAATTAGAACTTAGTAATTTGTAAAAACAAAATATTTCTATATTAAATATTTAATAAAAAAAAGGTGCTCTATACTAATAAACCAAAATAATTGCATATCCAGCCGATTGGCATCAATGCACATTCCATAACGAAAATTTACCTGCTGTGTTTTCATATCTGCATGGTTTTGTTTTTCTGTTTTTGATGATTAAATAAATAAAAAATGACGTCATCACTTTGTAAAGTTTGATAAAATTGTAGTTTATAATGACACACGTAATCTTACAATTATTTATTCTAATGTATATGGATAAAAATAAAACGATTTAAACAATTTTTCGTTTACAATTTTTTTAAATTCACTGAAAATAAATTTCAGATTGAATAAAAAAAAATTTAAATGATAAAAATACATGAATTAAATGAAACATCTTCAATTTAAAATTTATCTCTTCTATTGGTTGGCTTTTTAATAACATATCTGCCAAGAATGTCAATTATGTGAGGTTTATGTTCGACAACTTTGAGAACTTGTTGTTTCGCTTCTTTCATTTGATCACGGATTATTCGACATCGTTGTAAATTTCCCTATAGAAAATAAAATTTACTAAATTTTTATTATCAAACTTAAAACTTAATTATTTTGGGTACTTTAATCAACTCGCTCACTCCATTCGTCTCCCGACTATTATCTCGCCGATCGCAATCTTCTAACCGTGACAAAAAATCAGTTAATCTCTTAAAAACTCCGTCTTCTTCATCGACCTTAGAATAAAAGTCAATTAACACCGAATCAAATTAAAATTCGATTAAAATTCACCACTTCGTCGAGTTGTGCTGATAAATGATGAATTTTCCAGCCATTTAACTTCTGCAACATTCCTTTTTGGTTGGCCAAGTCGCTTATATTAGGCCGTCTCTCCTCTATACAAAATTCCATTAAAAATATTTCAAACTAAAATGTATTTTTCTACCTTTTGCTTTAACATCGGTGTAATGCACAAAGTGATTATGTCTTGACTTCCACGTATGACGGTAAGTATTGATCAGTGAAATAGGAGGTCGAGGACGTGTATGCGTTAACGGAACCCCTTCATCGTGCTGCCGTATTACTTCTTTTTTAATATTCTTACTTTCTTTCTCGAACTCTTCTTCACCGTCCGTTGAATGCGCTTCGACCAATTCGTTCCCGGTTCTGTGTTAAAAATTAATATAAAATTCAATTTGTGTTTTTAAAATACTTTTTTCTAAACTTACAATTGCTGTTTCCGAGGTTTTTTACGAGGTGTTGTCTCAATTCCACTCGGAATTCCATTTGACGACGAATTTACAGCTGAAAGAAATCAAAATAAACTAACCGCCATTTTCTTTTTAAATGACGTAATAATACAAACCTTCAGCGACATCTAACGGCTCTATTTTAATCACAGTAGCGGGAGTGACTTTGTCATCGGGATGCGGCGCGAATCCATTTTCTCGATTCTGTTCACTGCAATTGAATAATTCAATAATTAACCTACATTAGTCACTACAGAATGCTACAAAAAACCCACCTACCAATTTAAATCAAGGCCCTGTAACTTCTTGACCAATCACAGGCGCGGATGATTTCAACATCTGCCCTGTGATTGGTTAAAATTTTGCAGGGTTCATCTAAACACAAATATAAACGTACTTTAAAGGTTTCGGCGACGTAGTAGCTGAAACGGTGGTATTACTCGAACTGGAATCAGGTCTTGGACTGGTCGGTGGCTCCGAATTCGGCATAGATGACATTAAATTTTTACGAACGACACTCAACCTATTAAAAACATTTAATAAAATAACTTAAAAGTAAACATTTTTCCTTACCCTTCACTTGTCCTTTTTCTTAAAATACTAGGTCTTGGAGACGAAGAAACCGAAGATGTGGGATTACAATTCCCAGTTTGCGATCCAGAATAATTCCCAGATGTTGTATTTACTGCGTAAATAGATTGCGGAACAGTGCTTGCAACTGCCGGTTCGCATGTAGTAACGATAGCTATTAACACCCATTTATAAATATATTTTCTCCAAAAATAAAAATAAAAATCGATTAATTACATTCAGCGCCACTAGGGTAATTCGTGTGCAACGTTAACGGACGTCCGGGTTCCACCGTAACCATCAACGGACTTACATTAGCTGACCGCGACGCATTTTGTACAGCACCGGAGATGTTCTGACTCGGATGTGACGGCACTGATAAGTAAAAAAAAATGAATAAAATTTCTTTTTTACTTAGTTTTTTATGTTTAATACCTCGGATTGTACTTCCAGGAGGCAATGTTGAGAATGTCGTCGGTCCGCTACCATAAGACGACATTGTAATTGTGTTTTGGTACGGTTCGTAGTAATAGGTAGTGTAAGTACCACTTTGTGTCAACCCAGTTCTGTATAAAGAAATCATCAAATCATCAAATTTTCTGAAAATTTACAGAAAAATATTCTCGACCAATAAAATCAAGTCCTAGTAAACTCTTGACCAATCACAGCGAGAATAATGTCATCATCTGCACTGTGATTGGTTAGAGAATTTACAGAATCTGTATTTTATTCTTCAACAGGGTTGGTGTTCGAAATAGGGACAAAATTGGCCACCATGCGCCGCATAGATCTGTACGCGTTTTCTATCAAAAGTGGAAGTTGAAATTGGGATCAGTTAAACCGGCATGAAAAAATATATTGTTACTGAACCATATATGTCCAATTTTTTGCCTATGCGGCGCATGGTGGCCAATTTTGTCCCTAAATTAGGAAACGTGCCTTTCTTGTGGGTCTACAAGCACAACACTGGCCGTGCCAACAGATCCTGTTCCCGTTGTTTGATTGGTCGGTGTTGCGTGATGAGATGACATTAACAAGTTGACGGTGCCACTGCCTTCTTCCAAATTCCGTGTAGGAAGTTGTTGCGGATGAACTTTAGCTGTAAATAAAAAATTTAAACCACCCCAACTTTTTTTATTATAAGAGATAAAAATGTACAGACCAACAGGAATGGAAGCTGCAGTTGTCATTCGCGGCACTGCAGGAGTTGCGCTTGTTGATAGATGTTGTGATCCGTGAACGTCTATTTAATATAAATTGGAAATTATGACGTTACTTTTTTAAAAAAAAAATAATGCAATACTTTGTTTGGTAACTATTTGTTGATGTTGTGTTTGGGGTTGTTGCTGCGTTGGAATCGGTGGTACCGTGTGAACGGGTTGAGGAATTATTTTAGACACTGATAACGGCGATTTGACTAATTGTGTCGGAAGTGAATGGACAGTTGCGCTGGATGAGGGATGAGCGGTATGTGGAGCTGTCACGATTGTCGTGGACGTGTTCGCCGAGATGGTTGACTGCTGTTGTAAGGGCATGACGACCGGTGGGGCGACGCTTAAGTTAGGGTTCAGATGAGGTTTGTAATAACCTTTGTCCGGCAGCTAGAAATGTGAAGGTAAACGATGTTAATCATTCAAATAATTTTAATTGACTTGGAAAAAAAATCAATTGGGCATTCAAAAACACTCATGAATTCGCAAAGTAACAAAATAACGCAATGAAGACTTGCAATTTTGCGATGCGATGCGCTTCTGTTTTAATACTAATGGCAGTTTTCCATTGTCAGTACGTAGAAGACAGTGCAGACAAAGGGCTCATCTGCCATTATCTCTCCTCTTTGCATTCTCATCCAATGGCATGTATTCTCTGGCTATTCAGAAGGGTCGACATTCTTATTGAGATAGACAGCGTAACAGAACCAATGGATTTATAAATCCAAGTTGGAAAACGATAAATCAAATGCATATAGAGGTTACAATATTTAGTCGATATTTTATCGATTATATTGAATTTACTGACATTTTGTCGATACTTATCAACTTTCTATCTGAATTCTCCTACATTGCTGCTCTTTTACAGATTTATGGGAATTTGGATGCAAAAATCGTCTTATAAGTATACAGTCAATTCATCAATTCAGGGATGAGATTTTTACGAATATCGACCCCTCGCAAGGTTAGAAAATTTCTGCGCACTCTTATCGAGTTGCCCAGCACAAGTCCAAATGTTCGCATACAAGGCAGAAATGGCAATCGAGCAATAGCTCCTCAACAGAAGATCGAAAATGGCAGAAAAGTAGCCTGGACAATCTTTCCGGGCATTTCGACAACACCTCCCCCATTTCTTTAAACTTAAGTCATTCCTTACTCCGCACCTGCTGTAAGGTCGACACAACCGGCTGCGATACATGAACGGGTTTGTTAACAGACGCACAAACGACCGGCCGAATTTGCTCGCCTGGACGTAGATGCGCGTGAATAGCCGTAAGCGTTCCTGCCATCCCTCTCGGTCTTAGAGATTCAGTTGAAAAAGGTGCTGATGTCATTTTAATCGGCAATGATGGCGTCACTGGTAATGTACGAATGGTCGAACTTCGTGGCTGAAAAAAAAAAAATTCAATTCTTGATTAGTTGATTTTAAAAGACAAAATAATAAATCGATTTTTATTTGCTACCACCTGCAATTGCGCATGCACAGTCGAACTCGAAATTGTCTGCGCTCTAATTATCGGAGTAGCTACGGCTGCTCTCGGTGGAGTCATACTAGCAACAGCAGCGGCACCCCGTGGCACATGAGTGGAGTACGATGTGGTGATGGTTGCTTGAGGAATGTGGCCCGGGTTTATAGATCCTTGTTGTATGGGATTTGATGGTCGGATGAGGGATTCAAGTGTGGCTGATGTGACTGGAACTGTCATTCTCGGGACTGAAGCTTGTGGGTGACAAACTACGAGAGAAGTTGGAACACCAGAAATGAGAGGAAGTTCAGTTTTGATACGGAGAACTACGAGGGAAGAGAAAATGTGGTGGAGAGAAAGAGAAAAAAAAAGAATATTTTAGTTTCAAGTTTTAACGATTTTCATTTTTAGGACGCCATTTTGTTAAATAAAGAAGTGACGTCATGACATTTTAGTAGTTAGTACAAGAGATGCAGAATTGAAGAATCGAAGTTATCATTACGGAAATTAGTGTAAGATAAGGCCGACAGATAACCTTTTTTTTATTAAATTGCAATACAAAATTGAACAACTATATTTTTATATTGCAATCCATCAGTTAAATCTCGGAGAGAGTATCGGAAAGCAGATCTTAGTGAATCGTTTTGAATCAATAAATAGATAGGACTCATCTAATAATTTTAAAAAAGATTAACAGAATTTTGCTCAAATGTCTCCTAACCCTACGAACGATGATTATAAGGAAACCCCACGTTTGATAAACACCAACCATTTAAATTAGCCTATCGTTTATTTTAAAGTAAGAAAAATGTATAAATATTTACCCGGCTTTTGAATAAAAGACTGTGATGATGCTGTAGGTAAACTGAGTGCCGGTACATTTTGAATCGGTGCTGGGGCGATAGGCCTCGTCGTAATTGTCGGCCTTAATGAACACTATAAACAAAATAATAAACAAAATCAATTTAACTAAACATCCATAAATAAAATTTTACTGTGTAAGCAGTCCTCGGCGGTTGTGGTGATCTCGAATTTCTTCCATGAATGGAACCATCAACGTTAAGATGGGCCAAATCGCGTTGTTGTTGTTGTTGCCTTTCATTATCCTCTTGCTTCGCTTCAGCAACTAAATTCTGGCTTCCTTTACCACTCTCCATCGCTACCTATTATTGTAAAAAAAATATTAAATGATCAGTAAAATTACAGATTTATAGAACATTTTTAAAAAGCTTTTTTCCTTCTAATTGGCAAGATGCCAATTAACGCTTTTTTACCTTATCATCACCCGATTTTAATATGTTCATTAACAATTGTAAAAGAGTATAGTGTCGCTTACTTATATATCTAATTTTCCATGTGGCAAACGGCGATCCGCATTCAAATTAGTCAACGCAAATTTGTAAATGCCCGAAATGCTATGCTCCTCAACCAAATGCTACCAAACAACCACTTCCTGTTCGAATGCGCATGCGTACAATTGAGCACGTTAATGGCGGGATACGCGCAAGCGTAGTGTATTTTATATTCATTAAAAATACTTTTTATGAACCACGTTTTGTAAATTAACACGTTCGTACGTCTTTTAAATCTTTCTAAACTAAATTTCACTTCAGTTCTACCGTTGCGCTTTTACCATCTCTCAATAGATGGCGGTAGTGACCTAAGAAACGCTGCAAACATTTTGGATGAATTGCAAGTGTGTTTTGACTTATCGTAAAATTTTATTACTAATTTCCTCTAACACCTAAAAATAAACATGAGTTATCAAGTAGAAGTACTAGAAGAAGGTTATTCCCGAGTCGTTAATGGAACGGTAGTAGCACGAGGCACAAGCACGTTAATTAAAGGACCTAAAAATATTCTAGTCGATACGTTGTCACCATGGGATAGAGAAATCCTAATAAAAGGTATTTTTAATATTATAATTGCCTGTTTAAAAGATCTGTTTAAAAAATCTTATTAGCATTGAAAAAACACGGGCTGTCATGTGAAGATATTACGTACGTCGTTTGTACACACGGACACACGGACCATATCGGCAATCTGAATTTATTCACTAAAGCTACTCAAATAATCGGTTTTAGTGTTTGCCACCAGGATAATTATTATATTCACCCATTTGAAATGGTAACAAGTACAATTTCAGTGTTTATTTACAGGAAATTGAGCGACTTGTTTTTGATTTTTCTTAGAACATGCCTTATGTGATAGATGATAAAGTGGAAGTGATTCCTACACCAGGACACACAGGTTCTGACGTAAGCGTTATAGTACAGACCGAACAGCTGGGAATAGTTGCTGTTGTTGGTAAATTTTGAGTTATCAATTGTGATATCAGTCAAGACTTATATTTCCTCTTTTTGTTTTTAAAGGAGATTTATTTGAGCGAGAGGAAGACTTAGAAAATCCATCATTATGGCAAGAAATTGCTGGTAGTGAAAATCCAAAACTGCAAGAGAAAAATAGGAAAAAGATTTTAAGGAAATCCCAATACGTAATTCCTGGCCATGGACCAATGTTTAAAGTAACTGAGGAAATGAAAATTCAATATCCGACTGAAGTTGATGATGAAAGCGAAAGTGCTGAGTAGAGAGAGAGGTAATACTTGGATAGTGTAAAGTCTGTATAAACAAGTTACAAAGCTTTAACTTTCAATTCTCAATAATATACATTCCATTATGTTATAACTTAAAAATAATGTAAAATAATTATTTAATAAAGTTAAATTTAACTTCCGGTTGTCGTTTTTTATTAATATTTTTATTTTGTTACTTTATTTTACATTTTCGTAACGATAAACGATGCCGTATGGTCGTAAATGATATATTAAATACTCCATGACGTACATCTGGTTTGGCGCTCCCACGCGGAAGGAAATGGAAATATCGCTGCAGCAGTTAAAACCCTGTAATGTAAAACATCAGTTTAGAAAATAACTAATAAAAAAGTTTCTTACTGCTTGAATTCGGTAATAACTCTTCATTTCATATAAAAACTTCCTTAACCCGCCAAATAAAGTTTGATCAACCGGTAATGGAATAAATCTCGCCCGGCCTTCTCCATCCCTCGAATCTCCAGCAACAACTCCCACTGTCTCTAAACATCTTCCTATCTCCTCATCCTCATTCCCGTTATGTCCACGTCGACAGCCTTTATTAACTATTACAGCAACATCCACAAATCTTCTTACGGCTTCTTTACTCAAGACATAGCCAGCTTCTCCATTCATAAATCCCTGTTTCACATACGATTTAAACTTACAACCAAAATAAAACGGCTGCGATGAATTATAAGAGGATAAAAAGTGACGCAAGTTTTCCACGATGACATAATTCGTGTCGTCAGTTTTCAAGAACCAGTCAGCATCGTCAATATAGTGGTGGCGCGCATATTTAAATGCTACTTTCGTCTTGGCCCATAAATGGTTCCGTCTTTTTGATACGTTTAGTGAGATTATGGGAAGAGAAAATTTGGGTTGTGAGCTCATAAATAATAGAATGTTACATCGTCTACCCCAGGTTTCCTGGATGCCTTGAATACGTTTTTCAAGCGCGTAAAGGGTATTTGGTGCCGTCATTACCATGCATAATATTCGGGTTTTGAACCCGTCTGACGATAATGAGGTATCATTCTGATGATAGGAAAGATTTTTCGTACCTGAGTTTACTTCATTTCGAGTAGAAAATTCAATTTTGTGTTTATAGTTATTAGAAACTTCTGGCATTGAATGGCTTAAAAACTGAAAAATACAAGCCATAAAATATCCACATAAAAAACTAGTAATTAAGACCAAAATAAGTGAGGAAGATGTCGCCATTAGAACGAATGCTCGAATTACTGTAACTGTAATAATATTGCGACAGCTGGTGTCGCTAAATGTAATTGATATTCTATGAAATTGCAATAATGTTATTCCAACATATTGGCAATTGTAGACTAGATGATTAAAAATATATTTTTGTCCAGTTTAAATTATCTATCTATTCGCGCCAAAATCGAAGCCGTATAGTGGCGCCTCTGGTGACTAAACTCGGTTCTACTTGAAATAAGTCACGCGACCAACCCAATCAAACCATCCATCCAACCGAGAATTTCAAGGTAATCATTGATTTAAAGGAATACAGAATAAATTTAGGAACGACACCACCTTTTTTTTTTTTCATTTAACTACAGAGTGCTTTCGTATAGCGTAGCGTGAAAAAGATGGAGAAAATTCCTGGCTACATGGGCCACATCGTTCTAACAGAGGATGGCGCTATAATTAATGTAACTACTTGCACATATTTCCACTGACTCTAATCACAATTAAAACTAAACTACCTCTTATTTTCAGTCCGGTGGTGAACTAGAAAATAGAGAAGAACCGGCAAATATTCTGTACAACATTGTGCACGCTGCAAATAAGAAGGATATTACACCTAATGAGCCGAATGATTCCTTCAAAAGAATATCAAGTAATTATTTCTCAAGGTAATTGATTCCATTTACTAATTACAATTATATTTTTTTTCAGTTCATTATGCCAATCATGTTTATTTAGTCACGTTATCCAATCGCAAGATTTACATAGTCAAAAAGAAACACATTCCATTGGACCCTGTACACGTCTAAAAGCCTGAAAAATAAAATTGATAGATTATACTCTTGTTAATTTCAACCAAAAATACTTGTAATAAATTAATAATTTTGTTTTCTAAATTTATGTGAAAGAAATAGAGTTAACTGAAATAAAAAAATAATTATTTTTATTCCGTTTTTGATTTCATTACATACAAAAAATTCAGGAATAAACCAATCTAATTAAAGAATTGAAGCTGGCTGTTCAGGTGGCTCAGGAACAAAATCCTTTAGCATTTCTTGCACATTTAAAGAAACCTATTGATTAATAAAAATTATTACTTTGAAGGGTTAGGAGTATTTATTGATATCTACTTCGGAATTTGCTGGTGATAACGTCAATTCAATTGGTGGACTATCGGCATCCTCTTCTAATATTGATGTTTCTTTATCATCCAGTTCAGTTTTGTCATTAGGTGGCGCTGAAATCATTTGCACCCCCCCACACCCATTATCCTCGTCTCGCCCTTTATCTTCTCCGTTGTTTAATGTGTGTGTGTGTGGTGGTAGAGCGGGTGAATCTCCACCAGACGTGTCAGACTCATCCATTTTATTTTTTTCGTTTTTCTCCTCCCCATTTTCTTCCACTTCCATTTTACACACACAAACACAAACAATTTGATCCGTTACGTTCAGATCTTCAGTCGCGATCGGGTTGATGGATGAATCTGAATCTCCGATAATGTTAATGTCACCCCTAGACGCGTCAGATTCATACATTTTATTTTCTTTGTTTTTGCACCCCCCATTTTCTTCCACTTCCTTTACAATTTGATCCGTTACGTTTAGATCTTCAGTCGCAATCGGGTTGATTAATTCAATTTGCTTATACTTTTCTTCATCCCTCACCAAAACTATGTCTGGTAATGAATCTGGAGAATTTATGGTTTGGACTTCAGCCTTTAAAAATAAAATTTATGTATAAAACTTTAAATTTCTAAAGACAAATAGAAATACTTCGACATTATTTTCGATAATTTTGTCCGTTTTTTCAACAATTTCATTTCTTCCAGTTTTTATAATTTCTCTATCGATAAGGTACTTGAGAGACGGTTGTCTTGGATGAATCAACTGTTGGCAAATAGTATGAGCTTGTAAACAGAAGGTGGAAATCTAAAAATGTATAAAAATCAAAATAGGCACATTTTACTTTCCTTGCTCAAATTACTTTCAAAAAAGGATCGTTTTTAGCACGAGAAAATATCTGAATCGCCGGTTGTAAACATGAACCGGTCTCGTACGGTGTTTTTAACGTCAGAGCGAGGATCAATTCGTACAATGCTAATCGACATTCTGGAGCATCATATGGTGATGGTCGACTGGCCGAATTTTGATTGCTACACGCGAGATGAATTGCCATTGTAGAAATTTCCTAAAATGTATCAGAAATTATTTTAAAAGGTTAAATTATTCGTGGGAAAATCAGTTACGTTGTATGTAGCTGGATGAATGGTTTCCCCCATGACGTAATGAACTGATTTTAATGCTGAAAATTTGTTTTAAAAAAAATTTCGACTTGTCCTCTCATTATAAAATACAATTTTACCTTTTAAGCAAGCTAAACACAAATTTGAATTGATCAGTGAATTATCCTTCACGGGGCCGACAGTTCCAATTCCTATGAACCCCTGACCTCGTTTTCGTTTTCTACTTTTCATTTCTTCAGATACAGTTTCGAGCTGAACAGAAACATTAGTTGAAAAAAAATCTGAATTATAAATAGCAAATCAATTGAATTTCTTGATAAAAAAACCTGTATTTTAAACTCTGGATTTTTCATATCAGTTTTGAAATATTTGTACAAATCAATAGAATTTTTTTTAAATCCATTCCCAGACGACATCGTTTCCATCCACAACTTGAGTGTTGAATAAATTTGGCATCGCAATCCACTAAACGGCTTAGGTGTATTTTTATTATACTGGGCTTGTGATACATCGGTCCATTTCAATTCGCTAAGAAATAGCCGACACATTCTCTGCGCTTCAGGTAGTAATAATGTGCCACATGTTTTAATTAACGAGGAGAGAACGCGTAGTGCGTCTCCATGAAAAAGTGGCAAGATAGCTGCTAAAATTTGCTCATCTGACGTCACTCGTTTCATCTAAAAATTCAATAAGAAAAATGAAAAATAGGTTTTATGGGAGTTTATAAAAATTACCGATAAAGGTGTGACGACCAAAACTCTCGTGATGAAACCGACAACTTCATTTAGTGGGAGTTGAATTTCTATCTGACAGTTAACACTGTAAATAAACAGTTGTAATAATAATCTTTTTTAAAAAAATAAAGCGTATTTGGTACCTCATCATTTCGCTGATACTAAAACATAATAAATGAAATCGTTTTTGAAGGATGTGATAATTGAGTGTTGGTTGCGATTTTGAAAGTGGTGGAAATGTAAAATTTCCTTCGAAATCTGGCTGCCAGATGTAATCTGTGGATTAATCGATTAATTATTCATTTAACACTTAAGATTTTAACTATTGTTGTAACAAACCAGATTCAACATCTTCAAACAAAATTTCTAAGATTTCGTATAAACTTCTCAGTAATTTTTTAAAGCAACTACTCCAACCAGCAGTTGATTCAGATGGTAACGTCGAAGCAATTGGTAAACAACGAGCAGCCTCTTGCTAAAATTCAAAAATTTATTTAAATTTGATTTTAATTTTACTCGAATTAAAACACAAAAACCTGCAAAAGCACATTGGAATTTTCAGCCAACATCGTCGTTAAAAATTTCTCAATTGCCCCATGATATTGACGACAGGGATTGCGAAATGTTTTCATTAAATAATTAAGACATCGCAGCTTGCAGATACTAACCTAATAAAAATAAATTTTATTTTTAATGATGTCTAGTTTTTATTACCAAAACGAAAATTAAAATTATTTACTTTCTGATTGTTTACTTTCTGATTATTATTAAGCAAAATTCCAACCAAACTCCCTAAATGGGAGCTACAAAACTGTCTATTTATTTCTGAATTTTGAGTAACGTATGGGAAAATATTCGTAATAGCTTCATACGATAAACAAATTATTTTTTCGTTCGCGTTAACCTAAATAAAAACGAGAAAAATATTTTTTTTAAATAAATCTGAATGTAAATATTTAGAGATTTAAATACCTGAACAAACTTTACTAACTTCTCGACCCAATTTAAACAATTTTCAACCATAACATTCGCGGAACAATTTTTTAAAAGCGAATTTATCATCAAAAGTGGTTCAGGTTCACTGAAATACATAAAAGAATTCAAAAACTGTTCATTTAACCCTTTTTAATATGTTACTTCGATTTGCATTTTTTC
Organism: Pachymerium ferrugineum; assembly: GCA_034686365.1. Classification (NCBI taxonomy): domain Eukaryota; kingdom Metazoa; phylum Arthropoda; class Chilopoda; order Geophilomorpha; family Geophilidae; genus Pachymerium; species Pachymerium ferrugineum. The sequence continues at coordinate 13,924 of JAQGAS010000631.1, read as the reverse complement.
AATTTCTCATCCAAATATTTAATCACAGTTTTGACATCCTGAGATTTAAAATTAAAATTTAGTATCAAAATTCACAAAATAAATTCATCAAGCCCTACTTCTCTACCCAAATCTCCGTTTATTTTAACCATTTCAAACCCAAGCTGCGCACACGATGTGGGAAGAGTTGGATCCGCAAACATCGGAAATATTTTTGATACTTCCATTTCTAACTAACTAAACTGAACCAAATAAAAAGATTTCAATCAAACCAAACCATGGAATGGAACCATGTGGCTTCTAAATCCAGACGTATGTAGCTGATAAACAAAGGTTGAACGAGGACTGGGTACTAGATTAAACTATGAGGGAAATTTCAAGCAGAGCGTGTATGACGTCAGAAGACTCACCAATCACAAGGTTGAGATGCATTTGACATATCAATTTTCTGTCATGTGATTGGACAAATGTTTTGATGTCACATAAGATCCGCCTTTTTTCAAAATTGAGTGTTTTTCCCCATTAGACGGATTAGTGCTCAACCTTGGAATAAACTTCCTGTTCCGGTTAACCAGACTAATGTAACTGATCAACGAAATAAAATCACGTGACCTTTAATGGCGTCGAGATGATCAAAAGTGTAAAAGATAAATTATTAGATTGGGAGAAACTTGACCAACCAAAAGCTCCACTCTCATCAAAACAGCGGGAAAGTATTTTAGAATTAACAGGTTATGCTAATACGAGACCGTTTCCTGTTAACGTAAGTTTTTGTTAATTTTATAAGAGTTAAATAACTCGCAATCTGCCACATCGGCATTTAATTTTCTCATTTACGTTTATTTAGCTGCCGCAAACCGAAGCGGAAAATGAAATAAAAACTTCGGATGTTGACTCTGAAGGTTCAAGTGTTTTACCCGATTATTTTTCAGCGTTGCAGTCGGGCAAACTCGTAATAGAAAATGCCCAACAAGTAAAGTTGTTTATTTTAATGTAAAAGAGATGTAGTGAACGAATTTTTTCTCTCTAGTTTTATACTTGGTATGCGAAAGTGGAGGAAGATGTCGTCGAGAAAGAAGATAATGAATATAGGTTGGAATTTAATAAGGTTTTAAAGAGTTTTGTTATTGAATTTGTAACTTTTTTAAAGGAATTTCGTTAAAAAGTTTGAAGAAAACTGCGAGGAGTGCAGGAAATTATTAAATGATGTTACAACTGCCTTGAGTTGTCTCAACACTCTCAATAAACAATATTTATTTGTTTCTAATAAAACGAATTCACTTCACGAAGCGTGTGAGCAACAACTTCAGGATCAAGTATTTTATTAAATTTTATGTTTTAAGTTTTTAAGTTTTAATTTTTTAAAATTTTTTAGATTAAACTAATGTCCGTGGCCGAAAATATAAGCAACAAATTAAGTTATTTTGATGAATTGGATAAAATATCACAAGTAAAATTGGTTTTATTTATTTATTCTGTGGTAATAAATTTTTTATTTCATTTTAGAAATTAAATTCGCCTACAATGTCCGTTTTGAATGAATCGTTTGTACCAATTTTAACGCAGTTGGACGAATGTATTGATTACATGGTTCAAAATGTGCGATCTCTTTTTTTAAAAATATTCAATTTTTGATTTGTTTATTTTATTTAATTAATAGCCGCAGTTTAAAGACAGTTCTGTCTACCTGGCAAGATTTCGTCATAACTTAGCCAAAGCATTAGGATTGATTAGAAGTCACGTTATAAATTCTTTACAAAGTGCAACGCAAAAAGTTTTACCTAAAAAAGTAAATAAATTTTGCGTTATAAGATTTTTGTTAACTAATTAATTTATTAAATACTTTCATTATGTAAAATAGGATGAAATGGGACCTGGCGATAATAGTTTCACACTTTTCTATGGAAAATTCCGAACGAACGCTCATAAAATCAAATCTTTGATGGAACAAATTGAAGAACGAGTGGAAAAAAGTTTGGAGTACGAGAGTAATGAAATTTGGGGAGTGCTTCTTTAGTGCGAAATGCTGCCACTGGATGTTAGGGCGCCACTGTGCAATGGGTACAATAAAGCTTTGAATTGTCCAAAAATTGGTAAAATAATTACTGAAAAACGTTTCCTGAAATTTATGAAAACGCAAAAACAGTAATGACAAACTATACTGCGCCATCCGGTGGCCATTTTTTGCAAAAAATCATGCACTCCGCATTGAAAATACATTTCTCAATTATTTTAAATTTACAGATGTAAGCAATTGACAGCTGATTGCCATCAATGTTACTTCCAGCAACGGGAATTGTTATTATATTCAAGTGTAACAGCAGCTATTAATGAATTAGCGAATAACCATCAGAGGGATCATTGCGCTCTTGTAAATGTTATATAAAATTCACTTAAAAATTCCTACTAATACCTTATCTTGAAAGGTTCGAAGTGGATGTGCGTTTTTACTTCACGTATGCGAAGATGAATACCAACTTTATTTCCAATTTTTTACCAAACATTCCCCAGTACTCGAGTATGGAATTCACAATTTTTTCTAATTAATGAAATGTAATAATTTTATAAAAAAAATTTCCCATCAGCCAATTTCTGGAAAGTTTATGTAACATTTTATATGACGTTTTACGGCCACTTATTATCCATATTCATCACCTAGAAACCTTATCCGAGTTGTGCAGCATCCTAAAAGTAATTTCTATTTATTTCCTGAAGATGAATTTAAAAAATATTTTTCCTTTTCTAGATTGAAATGTTGGATGAACATGTCAGAAATAATCGTAAGCCTTAAAACCCAACACAAATAATATCCTGTACACATAATTTTTTGATTTAGCCGAACAACTGACCGCATTTGAGACTGTTGTACAACAGATGTTACAAGATGTTCAAGAAAGACTTGTGTACCGGACAAGCATTTATATACAGACAGACATTTTAAATTACAACCCATCACCAGGCGATTTAGCATACCCAGATAAACTGGAAATGATGGAGGTGATAAGGATGTTAACGGTAGTTGGGTAATCTCTACAATTCGATATCTTTTCAGACAATCGCTGAAAGTTTAATCCAACAAGGAAGTCTGAGTCGATCAGAATCTCGTTCGTCATTAGCATCTATTGGGTCATTAACAAGTCAAGAAGTGGCTAATATAAATGCAAGCGATCATGGAAGTGAATTATCAATAGCAAGAAGCAAAACTGGACCGAGTAAATTTTTTTTATTTTAATTAAATTTTATTCTGGTTTTTTAAAACTGATTTCAGTGTCCCCGGCTGATCTTCATGGTATGTGGTATCCAACTGTGCGAAGAACTCTTGTTTGTTTGTCCAAATTATACAGATGTATTGATGTAGGAAAATTTGTTTTTAAGTTGTAATTTTATTTTATTATTGTTTTCTTTTTTTAGAAAGCGATTTTTCAAGGTTTGTCACAAGACGCTTTATCAATGTGTATACAATCATTGGTCACTGCTGGTTCGGCCATAACTAAAAACAAAGTATAAAAAAATTAGAAATTTTTGAGTTATTAAAATTTTTTTAAATTTTTGTGTTTTATTTTAGACACCTTTTGATGGCCATCTTTTCCAAATTAAACACTTGCTTATATTAAGAGAACAAATCGCGCCTTTTCAAGTTGATTTCGCCATTCGGGAAATGTCAATTGACTTTAGCAAAATGAAAAGTAAAAATGTTTTTTAAGAAATTATTATCGAGTTATTAATTTTTATTTTACAGGTGCTGCTGTCAATTTGTTACATCACAAGTCGAAATTCTTTGCTCTTAATACGAGTAATGCGTTGCTTGAGTTTATTCTACAAGTAAAAAAATATATTAAAAACTTATAGTAAAAATTTTATGTGGCTAAATGTTTGTGTAGGGCACTCCGCAATTAACTGAACACTACATTGATTCGAAAAAGGACGTTGATAATCATTTGAAATTTGTCTGCGAAGAGTTTATTAAACACACAACTGACGTTTTAGTTGGACCTCTTAAAACGTTCAATGACAAAGTAGTGTGGAAATGTTATTGCAACTTAGAGATTTGTGATTTCATTCTATTCTATTTTAGGCTTCGGTTATTATAAAATTAAAGGACGGGGAAGAAGGTCGTAAAGTTACGTTAAGAAATCAGCCGTTTGCGACTGTTGATAAAGTGTCGGAATTGGTGACGACGTCAAATCGTCAACTAAAAACGAAATTGCCTTCAATTCATCGGAATTTAAGACTTTATTTAGCTAACAGAGAAACGGAAGCAATTTTATTTCGGCCTATAAGGGTAGGGTTTATTTAAGTCATTTAAATTTTAATATTTATTCCATTTTTATGTTAGACGAACATTCAAAACATGTATTCGCATTTATTGCAAACTGTAAGGACAAATTACACGGATGAAGATCAGTTGATTATAGCATGCCCGTCAAATGAACAAGTAATTCATATTTTTATGTTTCTCTAAAATTTTTATTAATATTTTAAATGTCTACTTATAGGTGAATATAATGCTTGCAACGGTGATGTCCAAAACGTAATTACCTAAACATTTTTTAATTAGAAAAATCTGTCAGGCTGAAATGTACAGAATAAGTTTTGTTGTTAAAATAATATTATAGTAAATTACATTGAAAATTATTGTTAATAATAAACAAATTTTATTGTGGAAAAATGCTAAATCGTATTGGGAAAAAGTCAGACATTTTGCTACGCCATTTTTATTTAATTGTTGCGTCATTAATAACCCGGAACTCGTGAAATGAATTATTTTTGTTTAATTCTTGCGTCATTAATAACCCGGAACTCGTGAAATGAGAATCAAAGGTGGATGGAGAGGAAACAAAGACGTTCAACTTAAGCAGGTAATTTTAGATATTATTGGAGATTGTTTCAGTAATACAATGCATGCGGAATAATTTTGGTTGTTTAAACAAAATAATCTTTCATTCAATTCCGTAACAGATACTCAATAACATGCCTATTCCAACAAAATCACATTCCCTTAGTCGTCAATGAGTTTTACAACACTTAAAGTAAGTATTTAACTTAATTAATTACTTTACGCATAAAGCGAAATGAGACGTACGTAAACGGCACAATTTGTATCTCTGCTGCTCTGATCTGTCAGCATGTCCGGCAAAATCTTGACGCAGCAATTGCCAAGTTTAATATTACCGTCCATAAGTTTGAATGCAATACCTGCAATCCCGAATGCAACATTGAGCTGCTTTTATAGCCGAAACAAAATAATTTTGTCTGTCATATTTTTGTCTGTCAGCGTAAGAACAGAAAGAGCTTTACTAGGAGAAGGATAAACCATTCTGTAATTTTCATCAATTTTGTACCAAGCTACGGTTACAGGAACATTTACAAATTGTGGTTTTAGTTGAACAAGTTGAATTGGTTGATTCAGTTGTTGATTTTGTTGATCTAGGTGAATTGGTTGGTCTAGCTGCTGGTTTGGTTGAGGCAGCTGTTGAGTTGGTCTTCTGGATTGCTTTCCTTATTGCCACTTGAAAATGGTGTTGAAACAAGACACTTTCCTGCTGAGAAATCACTTTGACGACAGACATGAGGATCTACAACTGACTGTTCTTTGGTACCTAACGCTTTATTGCTTTTCACTTTTCACTTTTCATTTTCTTATATAGACATTTGATGAATAGTAAACAATTCTCCGAGTTGAAACCGTTCCATCTGTGTTGACAACAACTGCATGACTTTTCACTCCTGGAATTCTTACCAAACACTTGACGCACTTGAGAGTTGGTTGTGGTTGTTGAATTAGTTGATATGAGATAGATTGATTTTGTTGATCTCGATGGTTTTGTGGACCTAGTTTATGCAGTTGTTGAGTTGGTATAATTGATGCTCAAATCATGCGAGTTTGAAAATGTAGCGAAATATGTCAAATTTGTAAAGTATAGTTTTATCATGACTTAATTTAATTCTATTTACCTATTTTCTTCTGAATCTCTTCGCGGATTTTTTTTAAAATCCTTTCTTTCATTTTTGCTACTACTTGTGGGCTATTTTGAATTCTTATTTTCGCCCTGCGTAATTTATTCTTATATTTCTTTCTCTCCTTGCGAGTTACGTTTGAAGTCCAGATGAACTTAGTTTGCCCAGGGGAAGGCAAAAAAGCAGATAGCTGATTAGATCTATCTCGTTTTGTAAAAACCCATCAAATCTTTTTAAATCATAATCTAAAAATGAAGTAATTCAGTTAAAAAAATAAAAATATATGTTTTAATAAATGAAAAGAAAACTTGAATTATTTATTCCTCATTGTCAACATTAGTTAGGTGAAAACAGGTGTTCTATAACTAAATACATTTTTTGATCCTTTTCCATTAATTCCCATTTCGGTTTACACCCACTAGAAATTTACAGTGAGCTCAAATTGTCAGAAAAATATATTGCCAAAAGTTACGTAATACATAAAAGGAATAGCTCATTTCAATCCTCTTAAAAGTACAGTCTTTTAATCAATTTTTCTAATTCTTTTTTACAAAACGTTTGACATTTTTAAAAAAACGAAATAATTTATCATAAAATGAGAATAGGATGAAATAGTAATCGATCTGTAAAAATATTTCACAAAACAAAGACAAAATATTTGAATAACCAACGAAAGGTTAATGATTTGATGGAAGTTTACATTCATTTCACAATGGTAACAGTACACAGAATAGAAAATTAAATTGCAATGCGTACATGGCCATAATAAGGATATTTGGTTTTTTTTCCCAACATGTGATTATTTCACCTTTCTATAAACCAATTTTCTTAGCATTGAGTTCTGCAGTTACAAATTTTTTTTTATCCACGCTGGACTAGTATTTTAAAGCAATAAACAAAACACAAAAACATTGGGAAACTTTTCTTTCCAGTTTAAAAAATGAATGAATAAGACTTCATATGCTCGCATTCTTAATGAAAGTAATACAAAAGAACAGAATAAAATAGAAATAAAATAAAATAAAAAAACATTTCCCACATCTTCAGATTTTTTTTTTTAATCTTTATGTCGACTGCTTTTCTCTTTGTGATCATAATCACGATCCCTGTCCCTATCTCTTTCCCTATAACGATCCCCATCTCTGTCACGATCTCTCGATCTATCTCGTAACCTATCTCTGTCTCTTCCCCTACTTCGGTAATCTTTGTCTCGGTGGCGATCTCTATCCCTGTCACGATCACGGTGTCGGTCCCTATCTCTGTGTCTCTCGCCTCGTTCATCCCTATAGCTATCTCGATCTTTTGAAGAGCTCTTGTTTTGATCCTTGTTAATTTCCCCTGGTGGTGGACTTCGTTGTTCCCAACCCCACGGACCCCAACCATCCTCTATCCCTCTTTCTCTGAAATTCAGAAAGCCTTGCCTGGCAAACCGTAGACCAGGAAACCGTCCTGGAGGACCGAATCTTGGCAGTGGAGGTCCGAATCTTGGCAGTGGTGGCCCTCTGAAATTCAGAAAGCCTTGCCTGGCAAACCCTAGACCAGGAAACCGTCCTGGAGGACCGAATCTTGGCAGTGGAGGTCCGAATGGAGGTGGCAGCCCATTGAACATTCCAGATGGAGGCTTAGAGGTTGGTGTAGGAAATGGAGGTGGTGCAGCTCTTGCGTTTGTTGCTGGGGGAGCATTGTTTGTATCTAATTCGTTGACAACAGGTGGAAGTGGTTCTCTGAAAGTTATAATTGTCGGTATGGCACTGGGTTCTGCTTTTTCGTCTTCCAACTGTAGCCGTGCCATTTCCAATAACTCATTCGCTGACATACTACTTAAAGTTCCACCCTTTCGTCTTGGGTCTTTCTGTTGACATTTAATGCTTGGATCTTGTTGTTTTACAATTTCTGTCGTTTTTAATGACGACAGGCAATCCGAATTGCTTATATCTTTAGATGAAACAAAAGCTTCAGATTTTATAATTTCTTTTTCCTCTTCTTCGTCTGTATCTATATTAGCAAAGTTTTTGACGATTGGATCTTCCAATATGTTCCACCCTTTAGTCCCAATTGATTTATGGCCGTCGCTACTGCTTTCAGAGGAACTTGATTCTATGTCTTCTTTGTCTGTATCTACATTAGCAAAGTTTTTGACAATTGGATCTTCCAATATGTTCCACACTTTAGTCTCAGTTGACGCAGATTTTATAATTTCTTTCCCCTCTTCTTTGTCTGTATCTACATTAGCAAAGTTTTTGACGATTGGATCTTCCGATATGTTCCACCCTTTGGTCCCAGTTGATTTATGGCCGTCGCTACTGCTTTCAGAGGAACTTGCTTCTACTGCCCTTTTCTTTTTGATAGTCTCAAACATTTCTTGTAAGTTTGGCGACATTTGAATTTGCAATTTTTGTTTACTACTACCAGTAGTTTCTAGTGGTAATGTGTGTGACGGTGAATGTCCTTCGCGTTCTTTATCATCATCGTCGTCGATCGAAAGTCCAGGAATGAAAGTCATTGGCGTGGAACCGCTTAAGGAGCTGAAATCGGACGTTGAAGCACTGGCGATTCTTGAGGCAATAGTGGTCGTTGTTGTGCTGTTCGTTGCAACTGTTGTTGGGGTCACTTTAGTCCTAATTTGAAGTGCTACTCTTTGCTTTTCCATTTCTAACTGCTTCATTTGCTCTTCCACTTTCTGCGTCAACTCAATCAGCAATTTCTTCGTTTCTATGTCTTCATTCTCTGCGCTTTTCTTCATCTTTTCTTTTAGTTTTGCTTGTCTTTGTCTTTTACCCGCCCTGAGTAATCTTTTCTTACATTTCATCCCCTCCTTTCTAGTCATGTCTGCAGGCTTGGTGAACTTAGCTTGGTCAGTGGAGGGCAAAGGTGAACCTAGTTGTTGATTTAGTTGTTTTTGGTCATTACACAAGTTGGGTTTATCCGGTTCATTGCTCTCCTGTATCTCTTTTTCTTGTGCCTTTTTTATGATGAATTGCCCTTGACTTTTTTTATAATTATGTCTCTTTGTTCTACTTATTGTAGATGGTGGTAGTTGATACAGTTGTTGATACGAGGTTAGTTGATACACTTGTTGATAGGAGATAGATTGATGCAGTTGTTGATAAGAGATAGATTGATACAGTTGTTGATTTTGTGGATCTAGTTGAATGGGTTGATCTAGCTGCTGGTTTGGTTGAGGCAGTAGTTGATTTGGTTGATGCAGTTGTTGATTTGGAGTTGTACGTTTATTCATTACAATACCCAGCCTGTTTCCTATAGTTAAATTCCTGACAGACGACGTACTTGCTTCTATTGGTGATTCGTTTACAGATGTTGTAGATGGTGGTTCTATAACTAAATTCATTTCTTGATGCTTTTCCATTACTTCACATTGTGAAGTAACACTCGAAACTGTCCCATTCTGAGGTATTGAACTGCGGACGTCTTCGTTCTCTGTGCTTTTCTTTACGGTTAAATTAATGGCTGACATTGAGTTATCAGTGTGTTTGCAACTTATCAATTGTCACATTATTAACACTAACTGAAGCTTTTATTACAATAGGTAAATGTATTGTTGAAACATTTTCAATTGGTCGTGTTGTTGGGGTCTGAAGTGCTACTCTTTGCTTTTCCATTTCTAACTGCTTCATTTGCTCTTCCACTTTCTGCGTCAACTCAATCAGCAATTTCTTCGGTAATATGTCTTCATTCTCTGTGTTTTTCTTCATAGTTAAATTAATGCCTGACATTGAGTTGCTACTTCCTGTAGATTGATCATTACTTTTTGTTATTGCTTGGTCTACTTGTTCATTTGGTTGTGGATCTAGGTTTTTTAAAAACAAGTTTGATCATTTTAGTTGAAATGAAGGTGAGAAATTTTAAGGTGGTGCTTATATCATGAGAGTTATGTCAAATTTTTAAAGTATAGTTTTATCATGAATTCTATTTACCTATTTTTTTCTGGCTCCTCAATATTGCTTCTCGTTGTCTTTTAATTCTCCTGCGTAATTTCTTTTTATTCTTCTGTATGTCCTTTCGAGTCCAGAACCTAGTTTGCCCAAGGGAAGGCAAAGATGAACCTAGTTGTTAATTTAGTTGTTTTTGGTCATTACACAAGTTTGGTTTATCCGGTTCATTAAAAAAAGTTGGTGAAATATTCAAGACTGTTGATTCAGACATCAATAAATCTTTTAGTGGTTCGTATGTTACGGAAGTTTTGTCTAATATTGAGTGACTTGCAGATTCATTTCTTGAAATGTTATCAACATCAGCTGCAGATTTTTCATTCTGGTGATTAGCCACATTATGTATGTATTATTACCATTTGTCTTGAGGATTACGTAAATAATTGCCTTTTTTTTTTTTGTTCCACGTGTTTTGGACTGTGGTACAACAACATGCTGATATGACGTCAACTTTTGTAGATTCTCTATGGTTTAACTATAAATTAGTTGATGTCCCACTATAATATTTTAATACTGCTGTAACATTTTTAATAAAAGTAAAATAATAATAATAGTTATATTGATTTATTCAAGTAATCAAAACAAAAAGAACTTTAAAAAGTTGAAGGAATTGCTTTCTTATTGGTTGTTTTATAATGCTTCATAGAATTTGTCCCTGTAGTGGCAACTTGTATTAACAGATGGATTTTTACAATCACGAAATTTCAACCAGTAATACACTGTTGAGTAGATTGGTAAATTTAATTTCAGCAATAATATGCCTATTATCACAGTACATGACAAATTAAAAACACGGAATTTTAATAACCAGTAAGCAGCTTTTACAAACACTTAAAACATGCTCCAAGTACTAACAAAATTTTAAAGAAATTGATAGATTTGGTTGTATAACAACAATGACAAGCATGTGTTATACTTAATAACATTACTGTTGGCAAAAAGCGAAATGAGATTTACTTAAGTAAACGTTACAATGTGCATCTCGAAGAACAACTATTGCAATTCCTATTAGGGAAATTATACAGTTTTCATCGTCGTTGATGATATATGAATCAAACGAATCTCTATACTTGCTCTGATCCGTTAGCTTGTCTGGCAAAATCTTGATGCAGTACGTGCCAAGTTTAATGTTACTTTTTATCAGTTTGAAAGCAATTCCAAGTACAACATTGCGATGTTCTTGTCGAGTTGCTTTTATAACCAAAATAAACAAATTTTTATCTGTCAGCAAAAGAACAGCAATTGCTTTGCTAGGAGTAGGATAAACCAATTTATGATTTTCATTAATTTTGTACGAAGCTATGGTTGCAGGAACATTCATTATCACAAATTGTGTTTTTAGTTGAAGTTGTGGATTTAGTTGAACAACAAGTTGTTGAATTGGTTTATTTAGTTGTTCATTTTGTGGAGATAGCTGTTGATTTTGTTGATCTAGTTGCATTGGTTTGTCTAGCTGCTGGGTTGGTTGTGGTTGTTTTTTTTGTTCATTTTGTGGATCTAGACGTTGATTTGATTTATCTAGTTGTTGATCTTCTGGGTTGCTTTTCTTATTAGAATTTGAAAATGGTGTTGAAACAGGACACTTTTCTGCCGAGAAATCATTCTGCCGAGAAATCATTCTGACAAGATGATCTAAAACTGACTCTTCTTTTGTTTGTAACGTACACATTTGGCAAAAATAAACAATTCTCTGAATTGAAACGGATCCATCTTTTTCGACTAAAACTGCATGATTTTTCAATGCTGAAATTTTTACCAAACACTTCTCGCACGTAAGAATTGAACATGCATCTCTTACAGTAACTAGCGCGTTACTTAAAGTTGAATTCCTGATAGGCGAAGTTTTTACTTCTATTAGTGATTCATTTACAGGTATTTTAAATGTTGATTCGAAAATTAAATACATTTGTTGACTCTTTTCATTTAGTGCACTTTGTGAGGTAATATTTGAAACTGTCCTATTCTCAGATCTTAAACTGCAGACGTCTTCATTCTCTGTGCTTTTAGTCTTCACAGTTAAATTAATGACTAAAACTGACTTGCTACTTTCTGCAGATTGTTCATTGCAGTTTGTGTTTACTTGTTCTTGCCGTTCATCTTGTTGATCTGTTTGATCATTTTGTTGATCTAGTTGCTGTTGGTTATTGCACAAGTTGGTTTTATCCTGTTCATTAAGTGTTGGTGAATCATTGACTACAATTGATTCAATTATTAATCTTTGACACATCAATAATTCTTTTGGTGGTTCATCTGATATAGAAGTGTTGTCTATCGATGAGTGACTTGCAGTTTCATTTTTTGAAATGTTATCAACATCAACTACAGTTTTTTCATTCTGGTGATTAGCCATTTCTAACTCCATAGTTTTTTGAAAATCTTTGTTTGTCATATTACTTACACTGGAACCAATTGATACAGGCATTTCTTTTACCTGATTACTATCAATTGAATGTGTCAACTGTTCATTTCTTGCCGTTGGTTCAGTTCTTGGTGCAGAATGATCTGGAATGTGGTTTTCCACTTCTTTGACCACTTCAAAATAGGAAGAACTTAACCAAACTATGAAACCCATAGCCGTGAGAGAGATGATTGCAATTGGAACACTGGAAACTTGCAGCTCCTGTCCGTCAAGATTTTCTAAACTTTCTGTATGAAAAGGCCTTGATGGGTCGGCTGTGTATCTATATAAACCCTCTTTTGTCAAAATTGGGTTTATTAGAAGAGATTGCAAAAGTGCGCGAACTTTCTTTTCGTATTCAGGAGATGTAGCTTTAGTGTAGGCTGTTAATCCTAAGTTACTGTTTACCAAAACTGATATTGCTTTTTTAGACGATGCAGTGCACCATTTGCCATTGGCGGTATGCAATTTTACTTGGACACATCCTTCAGAATTTGGTGAGTTTACTTCAAATCCGTCAGTTATTGCGATTCCATTTTGAAAATTGTCGCCTGTTAATGGCATTTCAACTGATTTCAACAAGTTGGGTTTGATAATAGTGGATACTATTTGGTCAGTTGAATCGGTGTTTAGATTTTCTAAAGTTTCAGATAATTCTCTTGCATCTTTGACTTTTAAACTTGAATTCATCTTACTCTTACTGAAATCTGAGATGCAGTATGAGTGTTCATCATTGACTAGTGCTGATTTCAACAAGTTGAGTTTGATAAAATTTTGGCTAATATCAACTGCTTGGTCATCATCGTCTGTAAGGTCAATAAGTGGAGGTTCTTGGTTAGTGGTTTGGCCAGTTAAATCCATTTTGTGATTAATTAGTAAATGGGTTTTTAAGCCGTGATTGGTTCGGAATACTCTCCCACAAACATGACAAAAAGGATTTGATGTCGCTTTTACCTCTTGTTCCATCTCAACAGTTTCCATCTTTACATTGTGATCATATAACAAATGTCTCGTCAGACTGTCACACTCCTTAAACCCTTGCGAACATTGATAACATTTTAGGACGAGATTCGAATCTATGTTGATAGCTTCAGTTGCCAGTGATGGGACCATTTTGGTATTTATAGCAGTCGTAAATTTCTCTTTTTCTAAGTTGCTGGTTATTGCAGTCTTGTCAGTTGCTTCATTTCCTGATAGATCTATCGGAACTAGTTCTTTGGTTTTCTTGTACGTAGCCGAATAATTTGGGTTTCTGTTCTCCACTTCATTCGGGTCTATATGACTAGATAGGGTACTTCTTTTAGCTTGTTGAGTTATTATTGTGGAATTCAAAAGGTTGATGGAAGATGTTGGTTGTTTGAATTCGTCCGCAAGTTTGCATCTCTTTAAGTGTTTAGCTGCAATAACAGTTTGATTATTAAGTTTTTAATTCGTTTATATACTTTGTATTTTAATGCCTAATGTATCTTTGTACTCTTCTGATTCCTCAGTGTCTTCAGCTGAACATCGTTTACGGTTTTCGGTGTTTGCATCAGTCTGAACTTCGGTTCTTTTCACATTTGCCATCCCTGCTGTACAATTTTCCTATTTAAGAAACAATTATTTTATTGTGTGTTGTAATTAGACTTGTAAGGTTATC